>CAUYRH010086915.1:0-19621 GCA_963574655.1 Perodicticus potto | reverse complement strand
TTTTTTTTTTTTTTGAGACAGAGCCTCAAGCTGTCACCCTGGATAGAGTGCCGTGGCACCACAGCTCACAGCAACCTCCAATTCCTGGGCTCAAGCGAGTCTCTTGCCTCCGCCTCCCAAGTAGCTGGGACTACAGGCGCCTGCCACAACGCCTGGCCATTTTTTGGTTGCAGCCGTCGTTGTTGTTTGGCAGGCCCGGACTGGATTCGAACCCGCCAGCTCAGGTGTACATGGCTGGCGCCTTAGCCCGTTGAGCCACAGGCGCCGAGCCACCCCTTCCAATTCCTAACCCCTGACAGACAGCTGACAGTCACTAATCTGTTTTCTATTTCTATAATTTCAAGAACATTATATCATTATTATTATAGTTATTTGTATTATTATAAATATTATATAATGAAATCATACAATATGTAACCCTTTGGAACTGGGTTTTTTCACTCAACATAATTTCCCGGAGATTCATCCAAGTTGTGGCATGTGTCAGTAGTTCATTCCTTTTTATTGCTAGGCAGTATTCCACGGTGTACAGTACCATCGTTTATTGAACCATTTACACACTGAGGGACATTTGGGTTGTTTCCAGGTTTGGGCTATTATAAATAAATTTGCTATGAATATTCACGTACAAGTTTTTGTGTAAACATAAATTTTTATTTCTCTGGGATAAACACCCAAGAGTCCAGATGCTGGGTTATAGCTGTTGCATGTTTGTTTTAGAAGAAATCGCCTGCTAAACTGATTTCCAGAGTGGCTGCACCATTTTTCTTTAATTCTTTTTTTTGTTTTTGGCCAGGGCTAGGTTTGAACCCACCACCTCCAGCACTTGGGGCCAGCGCCCTACTCCTTTGAACAACAGGCACTGCCCACCTTTTTTTTTTTTAAGGGTGAGCCTTGGTCTGTCACCTGGGGCTAGAATGAAGTGGCATCATCATAGGTGATCTTCCTGTCTTAGCCTCCTGAGTAGCTGGGAGTGCAAGCATGTGCTACCATGCCTGGGGTCTTGCTTGGGCTGTCTCAAACTCCTGGCCTCAAGCAATCCTCCCACCTTGGCCTCCCAAAGTTCTAGGATTATAGACGGGAGCCACTGTGCCTGGTCTGGTTGTGCCATTTTATATTCTCACCAACAATGTATCTAGTTTGTCCACTTCCTCACCTGCATAGTGAGTGTCACTATTTTTTTTTTTTTATTTCAAGTGTTCTGATAGGTATATAATGATATATTTGTGGGGTTTTTTGTTTGTTTGTTTTCTTTGAGTCTCACTATGTTGCCCTGGGTAGAGTGCTGTGGCATTACAGCTCACAGCAACCTCAAACTATTGGGCTTAAGCAATTCTCTTGCCTCAGCCTCCCAAGTAGCTAGGACTACAGGCATCTGCCACAATGCATGACAATTTTTTTTTTTTTTTAGTTGTCACTGTTTGGCAGGCCCCAGATGGATTCTAACCCGCTCCCATGTATGTGGATGGCGCCCTAGCCACTGAGCTACAAGCACTGAGCCTTTTGGTGTGGTTTTAATTTGCATTTTTCTGATAGCTACTGATGTTGTGCATCATTTCATGGGATTACTTTTCCATCTGTCTGTCCTCCCCGATAAAATGTCTCTCCTTTTCTTCTTCCCATTTTCTAATTGGGATTGTTTGGTATTTCACTGTGGAATTTTGGAAATTCTTTATGTATTCCAGATACTAGTTCTTTGTTGGATATGTGCTTTGCGAATACTTTTTTCAAGTCTGTAGCTTGTTTTTTTATCCTCTTAAGAAAAACCTATGTCTAAAAAGACTAATATGATAGATGAATCTATTTATCCACATGAAACATGACCACATGAAATAGGAGGTTACATGAAATCTTTCCTGTTTTTATAGAAATTTGGCTAGATTCACAAAGCTGAGAATGATTGTTAATAAGTCCCCACACATGTAAAAACAGAGAAGAACGGGACGTATTTTAGGCAGGACTTACTGAGAGGTGGCAAGACAATCTTCACTCTTCCCAGGCTAGATAAGAGAAAAATGGAGATTTAGGAAGATTATTGCAGGGGGATTCTTAGAGGTAGTGAGGCATACAAACCTTGTTCTCTGCACATGGAGAATGGAACTGCTTCTTTGTTCCCACCTCCACCAGCCAGATGACAGAGTCCCAAGGGAACCATTGCAGAGACAGTGGTTGTCTTCAAGGTACAAGACGGGCATCTCCCTATCAGGCCATCAGACGGTAGCTAAGCCGCTGACACCAGTAGGGTCACTGCAGGCTGCTATTTGAGAGGGGCAAGGAGAATTTTAGGGGAGTCTATGGAGTTGTCTTCAGGAGTTTTGTGGCAATTGTGAAGAAAAAGACTCATTTCTACTTCTTTTTTTTTAAAATGTATTTTTTAGTGGCATAGTATGACTAGAAAGCAAAAGTAACCCACACAAGTTTCAGGGTAACAAAGAGATTTTATTTAGAAACAACAAAGAAAATTTAGAGCACTTCCAATGAGACTTGGAAATGTGTCCTTCATGGAGGAGAAAAGGTGAGAGAGACCTCATGTCTACTTCTTGACAAAAGTATGAAGTCAAACAAGTGGGCTGGAGCTGCCCCATCTGGCTGGCAGGGTAAAGATGCCAAAGAACTTATGAGCCTAGTGGGCTCTGTGATGTCAGGCTTGAGCCATCTAGGAAGGACCTCTGCCCAAGAGGTGGCAAAACTCTGCAAGAGTGAGGCTGCCAGGGGCCCTGGGTGTACAGCTGCAACCTGGGCAGGAACTGATGGTGAAGGACCGTGTGTCACCGAGGATCCCATAGGATCTCTGGGCACTAACAATAGGCCTCAGAAAAGACCAACGCGGGAGGCGGGCTGTGAAGGGCACCTCGACTGCCACAAAAGCACGGATCAAAGGCCTCATTTCCTTGCATTCTTCCTTCTCTTGCCCCAACCCTTGAGGATCAGTGAGGAGAAAAGGGAAAGAAAAAGAAAGAAAGAACAGAACCATTGTAACTACAGTCCTAGGCTCTCCAGGAGTAAAGCCTGAGGTGAGGATCCCATGAAAGTGATTCATTGGAAAGTGTTCCTTACTAGTGGGGCATTGTGATAGGCACCTGCAGTCCCAGCTACTTGGGAGGCAGAGGCAGGAGACTCTCTTAAGCCCAGGAATTGGAGGTTGCTGTGATGCCTATCCAGAGGCTCTGAAAAAAAAAAAAAAAAAAAAAAAAAAAAAAAACCAGAACAAAATAAAAACAAACAAACAAACAAAAAGAAAAACATCACATGAGGGGACGGGGGAGGTCAGATCTAGGGCGGGTGAATGGTGGGACCACATCTATGGTGCATAATGCAAGGGTACATGTCGGATCTATGAGTATAGAGTATAAATGTCTTTTTTTTTTTTTTTTGAGGCAGAGCCTCAAGCTGTCACCCTGGATAGAGTGCTGCGGCATCACAGCTCACAGCAACCTCCAATTCCTAGGCTCAAGCGAGTCTCTTGCCTCCGCCTCCCAAGTAGCTGAGACTACAGGCGCCCGCCACAGCGCCAGGCCATTTTTTGGTTGCAGCCGTCATTGTTGTTTGGCGGGCCTGGGCTGGATTCGAACCCGCCAGCTCAGGTGTATGTGGCTGGCTCCTTAGCCCGTTGAGCCACAGGCGCCGAGCCGAGTATAAATGTCTTAACACAATAATTAAGTAAACGAGATGAGGTATATATTAACCAGTGTAAGTGTTCCTAATTCTATATGAAATCAGCACACTGTACCCCATAAATGCATTAATGTATACATGATCTATGTGTTTATGATTTAATAATAATAATAACAAAAGAATAACATCACACTGGGAACTAGTGTGCATGCAAAGGGCTCTGAAGGGGTTTGAGCAAAGCCCTGCCAGTGTTTGCTATATAGCCCAGTCCACTCAGATCCTCAGTCAATGCTATGGAAAACTGGATTGGATATGAAATTAAAGTTTGACTTCAGTTTGGACTAGACTCTTGAGACTGGAAATAAAGACTACTTTTACAGTCAAATGTATAGAAAGAAAAATCCTCCAAAAAGTATATTTAATAGCAATGAATGTCATATTGGTACATGATGACCTTTATGAGATTGAGGAAGTCCTCTTCTATTCCTAGTGTGCTGAAAGGTGTTTTTGTTTTTCTTTGAAATCATGAATGGGTATTGAATTTTATCTAATGCCTTTTCTGCATGAGTTGATACAATTATGCGGTTTTTCTTCTCAGATTGTTAACATGGTGGATTACATTGATTGATTCTGAACATTGAATCAGCCTTTCAGTTCTGGAATAAACCCTACTTAGTTACAGTGAATTATCCTTTTTATATATTGCTAAGTTCCAATTGCTGATATTTGTGGAGGATTTTTATTGTTCATGAGAGATACTGGTCTGTGGTTTTTGTTTCTTGCATTATCTTTGTCTGCTTTTGGCATCAGGGAAAATGCGAGCTTCATAAAATGAGTTTGGAAGTGGTCCTTTCTCTTCTATTTTTTTGGGAAAAGATTGTCTAGAATTGGTGTTATTTCTTCTTCTTCTTCTTCTTTTTTTTTTTGAGACAGAGCCTCGAGCTGTCACCCTGGATAGAGTGCCGTGGCATCACAGCTCACAGCAACCCCCAATTCCTGGGCTCAAGCGAGTCTCTTGCCTCCGCCTCCCAAGTAGCTGGGACTGCAGGTGCCCGCCACAACGCCCGGCCATTTTTTTTTGGTTGCAGCCGTCATCGCTGTTTGGTGGGCCTGGGCTGGATTCGAACCCGCCAGCTCAGGTGTATGTGGCTGGCGCCTTAGCCCGTTGAGCCACAGGCACCGAGCCGGTGTTATTTCTTCTTTAAGTGTTTGAGAGAATTCTCTAGTTAAGCCACATAGGACTAGAGATTTATTTTTCTTGGAAGAACTATGAATTCAATTTCTTTATTGTTATAGAACCATTCAGTTTATTTATTTAATCTTGAGCGAATTTTGGTAGTTTGTAGGTTTTGAGACATTGTTACTTAAGTTACTGAAATGTTGTGCATAGAGTTATTTATGCACAAAATATCTCTTCATTGACTTTTTAATGTCTTCAGGGTACATAGTGAAATCCTCTCTTTTATTCTCCATATTAGTAATTTATATTTTCTCCTTTTCCCATTAGTCTTGCTAGTTGATCTTTTCAAAGAACTGGCTTTTGCATGCATTGATTTTCTCTATTGCTTTTTAGTTCATTAGTTTCTGCTGTTTTCTTTATTTTTATTTTTTTTGAGACAGAGTCTCACTTAGTCACCCTGGGTAGAGTGCCATGGCATCACAGCTCACAGCAACCTCAAACTCTTGGGCTTAAGAGCATGCATAAAAGCTGAAGCTATACATATTTGAAGAGAAAACATAGAAAATTGTTGCAACCTTGAGCTGGCTAAGGTTTCTTAGATAGTATAAAAAAAGATTCATAAATGAGAAAATTGACACTCATAAAAGTAAAAAAACCTTCTGTGCCTTGTAAGCCAATGTGAAGGAAATGAAAAGGCAAGCCAAAGACTGCTAAAAAATATTCACAATATACACATTTGACAAAGGACCAGATCAAGAATATAAAGAATTCTTACAAGTTAATAATAAAAATACAAACAAATCAATTTAAAAAATGGACAAAAAAAGTTGAACAGAAACTTCACAGAACAAAATATCCAAATGACCAATAAATCTATGCAAAGATGCTCAAAATCATTAGTCATCAGTGAAATGCAAATTAAAGCCACAATGAGATATTACTATAGATCCATAAGAATGGGTAAAATTTTAAGGTCTGAGAATATTAACTGTTGGCAAGGATGTGTAATAACTGGAAATCTTGCACGTTGTTTTTAGAAAGGTATAATGATAGATATTTGGTGGCTCATGTCTGTAATCCTAGCATTCTGGGAGGCCAAGGCAGGTGGATTGCTTGAGTGCAAGACTTCAAGACCAGCCTGATCAAGAGTGAGACCTCGTCTCTAAAAAATAGCTGGGTGTTGTGACAGGCTTCTATAATCCTAGCTACTTGGGAGGCTGAGGCAAGAGGATCACTTGTGCCTAAGATTTGGAGGTTTCTGTGAGCTATGATGCCACAGCACCCTTCCAAGGGTGACAAAAGTGAGTCTCAAAGAAAAGAAAAGAAAAAAGAAACGTATAATGATGGAAATACTTTGGAAAATATTTGGCTGTTTGTTATAAAGTTTAACATACACTTCTCACATAACCCAGAAATTTCCCTAGTACTTGGGAGAAATGAAAATATACATTCATCTAAAGACTTGTACCAACGGTTCATAGTAGTTTTATCCATAATAGTCAAAATCTGGAAACAACACAAATGTCTCTCAACAAGTGGGTAGGTCAACAAATTGGGACATATTTTGTGATGGAATATTGCTCAGCAATAAAAGAAATGGATTTCTGATACTTGCAACAACATGGATGAATCTTAAAAACATGGTGAGTGAAAGAAGCCAGACCCCAAAGATATACATACTGTATTGTCATATTTATTTGAAACTCTTAAAAAAGGAAAGCAGAATATAGACAATTGGTTATCTCAGGCCGGGCATCAAGGTGATTGAGTGAGAAGTGGCACAATTGGAATCTTAAGCTGACAAAAGTGTTCTTTATCTTGATTATTGTGCTTATGTGAGTAAGCAAATATACTTACTAAACTTATTAAAATCTACCCAACTGTACCCTTAAACAATGGATGCATTTTATTATATATAAATCATACCTCAATAAAGTTGGTTAAAAAACACAACAGGATACCATTTCATATCCTCCAAACTGGCAAAAGTGAAAAAGACAGAGGAAAATCAAGTGTTAGCCAGAATGAGAAGCAACTGGTACTCTCATACACCTCTTGGTGGGAGTGTAAATTATTACACCACTTTGGAAAGTTATGTATGTACTAAACTATGCATGTACTAAGGCTAAACATTTATACAAATTATGACGGGAATTTCATTCCTGGATATGGAAAAGAGAAATGCATATGTATATCCACCAAAAGCCATGTACGAAAATGATCATAGCAGTACTATTCAAATAAACCAAATGCTCATCAATGGTTGATTGCACCATGCTTATCAAATAGAATACCATATAGTAATAGGAATGAACACCTTGCAAAAATATGCAACGACATGGATGAGTTTATAAACATGATGTGGAGTGAAAGAAGCCAGATAAAAAGGGTACAAGCATTCATAAACAGTTTGAAACAGACAAAGTTATTCTATGGTGTTGTAAGTCAGCTTAGTGGTTACCTTTGGGACGATGGTAGACAGTGGAAGGTGGTGTGAGTGGTTTCTGAGGTGCTGATAACGTTCTGTTTTTTGAACTTGATGCTTGTTACACAGGTTCACTTGGCAAAAATTCATTAAACAATAGTAAATTATTACTTGTACACTTTTCTGTGTGTAATAAAACACAATACAAATAATAAAAAACATTAAGTTTAAGATACCAGTGCCTGCTTTTCATTGTACTAGTCAACATTGTTTGGAACATCTAGCTAAAACCTTAAGATAAAAAATATTTATATAAATGTAGTAACTAATAAGAACTAATAAGAACATGTGTTCTTATGCCTAGATAAAAGAAAACATAAACCATGAGGTACTTTAGCAATAAGTAAATACGAAAGAAACATCTATTAAAATTTCTGAGGTAAATGAAAAGATAAGATATAGATTGCAAGAAAACATTTGCAAATCATGTGTCCAACAAAGGAGTTGCGTCTAGAATGTATAAAGAACTCCTAAAACTCAATGATCAGCCTGGGCAACCTAATGAGACATCTAAAAAATAATTAGCCAGATGTGACTCACATCTGTAATTCTAGCACTCTGGGAGGCCAAGTTGAGAGGATCAGCCTGAGTACGAGTGAGTCCCCATCTCTACTACAAATAGAAAACTTAGACTAGTGTGTTATGGCAGGCACCTATAGTCCCAGCTTGCTACTCAGGAGGCTAAGGCAGAAGGATCACACAAACCCTGAAGTTTGATGTTTCTGTGAACTAGGCTGATGCCATGGCACTCGAGCCTGGGCAACAGAGACTCAGTCTCAAAAAACAAAACAAAACAAAAAACCCCATACCAAACCAACAAAATAAGCATTTCTAGAACTCCAGAAATTAAATGAAGTCTGAAAACAATCTGAAGTGTTTATTCAAGAAAAATATTTGAATCTTGCTAAAAACAATAAGTATATCTTTTCTGAATTTTCTTATGCAAAAAAAGAAAAAAACCAAACCAATGAGTTTTGTGGTATTTTTAACTTGTTCTATCTAATCCCCATTTTTTTCTTTTTTTTTTTTTGAGACAAGAGTCAGTAGAGTGACTATGTCATCCTCAGTAGAGTGTCATGGCGTCACAGCTCATAGCAACCTCAAACTCTTGGGCTTAAGCGATTCTCTTGCCTCAGCCTCCCAAGTAGTTGGGACTACAGGAGCCTGCCACAATGCCCAGCTAGTTTTTGGTTGCAGTTGTCATTGTTGTTTAGTTGGCCTGGGCCAAGTTTAAACCCAACAGCCATGGGGCATGTGGCTGAAGCCATGACCACTGTGCTATGGGTGCCAAGCCTAATCCTCTTTTCTTAAAGAGGATTAAACTAAACCTTTTCCCCAGGTCCATGGCATCCTTGAAAACCAATAGCCTTATAACTATTGGTATATTTTACAGTAGCTATGAAAACCAGCAGCCTAGTAACAATTGAAGAGGAAGCAATGTGATTGAAGATACCCAAAAAGCTCTATTCCCAGAGAACTGTCATTATTTGACCTATTTGGAAGTTTCCTGGAAACCCCCACTTGCAGCACTCATCTTTATTTGACCTAACTCAGAGTTTATCTACTGTAAGCAGCTGTTTCCCTAGGGCAGTTGTCAAATGCAATTAGTGTTAAACACTGAAGCTGGTTAGAGCTGGGCTAACAGTGGGGCAAATAAGATACTGACCAAAAAGTTGGAAAATCATATTTCCACGGGGGTGGGGGGGGAGTTGCAAAGTTCTGATGTGTTCCTGGGAATCTAAAGGCCATGCACATGTGCAGGGCTGTATACATGCCCAAGGACCTGACAAAGTACATGCCAAGGCTGATCTTGACACTGCATAGGCAGAAAGTAAAATAAGGTGGATTTCTCAATAGCTGGAACATTGAGGCTTGGCTCAACACACACACAGAGCTCCCTGGTAAAGCTGGGAAACTTATTATAATGCATGTAAGAATATCTTTGTCTAATCATTAACTATCCACTAGGCTAAGGAGGCAAAGACCTCAGTAGCCATACACAACAAGGAAAACAAATTTTACGTAATTAGTTCAGGAAAGTCATTAAGCAAAAAGGCTTCAGCATCAGCAAGAACAAACAGCAACGAAAAACAATCCTAGGAAAGAGGGGAATCTTATTTCCAGAATTGCCACATTATATGATTTAAAATGTCTAGCTTCAGCAAAAAGTATTAGATACGCAAGGAAACAGGGAAGTATGGCTCATACCGAGGGGAAAGAAAGCAACACTCAAGAGAAACTTCCGAGGCATCTTAGGTGCTGGATTTAGTGGACAAACACTTTAAATCTGCTATGATAAATACGCTCAAGGAACTAAAAGAAGCCATTTCTAAGAAAAAGGGTAAGTATGAGAACAATGTGTAAATAGAAGACATTAATAAAGAGCAATTATTAAAGGAATGAATAGACGTTTGGAGTTGGAAAGTCCAATAGCTGAAATGGAAATTTCATTAGAGTGTCTCAGTAGCAGATTTGAGGTAGAACAAGAAAGAATTACTGGCTCGGCGCCTGTGGCTCATTAGGCTAAGGCGCCAGCCACGTACACCTGAGCTGCAACAACAATGACGGCTGCAACCAAAAAATGGCTGGGCATTGTGGCGGGCACCTGCAGTCCCAGCTACTTGGGAGGCGGAGGCAGGAGACTTACTTGAGCCCAGGAATTGGAGGTTGCTGTGAGCTGTGATGCTATGGCACTCTATCCAGGGTGACAGTTTGAGGCTCTGTCTCAAAAAAATAAATAAATAAATACAAATAAAAATTGTATAAATGAAGTGAATTTTTAAAACACTTGTATAAACTTTGGGACAGGACCTTTGTTGGCAGTGGATGGAGGATGGGTAGAGAAAAGACCAAGCTTCATATGGAAAATCCTGAAATTATTCATCTTTCAAGAATTTCTATATGGTTTGGTGCCTGAGGCTCAGCAGCTAGGGTGCCAGCCACATACACTGGAGCTCGAGGGTTTGAACCCAGCCCGGGCCTGTAAAACAATGACGACTACAACCAAAAAAATAGCCAGGCTTTGTGGTGGGTGCCTGTAGTCCCAGCTACTCGGGAGGCTGAGCCAAGAGAATTGCTTAAGCCCAAGAGTTTGAGGTTGCTGTGAGCTGTGATGCCACGGCACTCTACCAAGGGTGACATAGTGAGACTCTGCCTCAAAAAAAAAAAAAGAATTTCTATATGAATTATACTATCTAAAAGATGTCATGTGCCATATATTCAGAAAATTACATTTTTAAAGTATGATCAATATCTCTCAAGGTCTGATTCTGACAGAAAAGAATTTAAAACATTACAATGGGACATTTTAATGTCATCTTGTGGGAGGGAGAATTAAGAATTAATGTGAAGTTGGCACAATTGATTGTTAGTTAGGAGATTAAGTCATAATTCATATATTAATCTATTTAACTTTCAAACCCAATTTTAAGAGACTGTTTTAGGAGGAAGTACTTTTAGGCTAGTTGGATACTCATTACAGTTAGCTTTAATTGTATTCAAAAATCTGCTCTTAGAAATTTAAAATCAAAGCTGGAAGAAAACAGCTTACTCTAAATCTCTCCTCTTACAGATAAGGAAACTGAGGCACAAGCTAAGTGACATCTAGAGGTGACAACATTTATTCAGGGAACGAGCCAAAGCAAATCCAGGTCACCTCCATACCAGAGCCTATCTCAAATCTCTGCGTGGAAAAGAGAGGAAACAAAACGGCATCTAACATTGTCTAATTATTCCATATCCCATATTGTGAAGCAATTCAATTTGGGAACAGAATCAGTCACTAATTGGAAAAACACTGCATTGACTTTAAACTCACAAATCGCCTTAAGAGGTGTTAAACTCGTCCTCATACTCATGGAGCATTACAGAACTGCTGACCAATCCTGTACTAACAAAACAGTCTTTTTTGTTGTTTCACAAAGGTAAAAAAGTAAAAAAAAATTCTAAGTAAAAAGGCCCTTCCAAAAAGAAACCCAGGAAAAATGGCAATAATAATGCAAAATATTCAACTATATAATTTCCCTGACTTACATTTAACCGTACATTTAACCACACTACTATTTATTCCACAGCTACAGATCAATTTGCTCATGTATGAAACCTATGAAATACAACCATTTTCTCTTCAGATGGGTGATCCTGGTTTGAGTTACCCATACAATTTGATAAAAATACATTATTCCAGATGGACTCCAGTTGCTAGGCAGATGGAAATGTTTAAGTAAAAGCCTAAAAACTTTATTATCCTAAATTAGGTGGTCAGAGTAAAAGTATGAGAATATAACTATAACCCAAATAATTTGTAAGTTTTCTGAATTTTTTTAAATCCTACTTTCAAGAGGGGAAACAAACTTCAGAAAAGAAAAAAAATGGTGACACATATTTAAGTTTTAAAGAAAGTATCTGCTTTTACAGTCAAGTTTTTAATCAATGACTTGCAGCTACCATAAATAAACCTGTTAAAGTTATGTTCTGCTTTTATGTACCGAGCTCTGGTTTATTCCTCTCCTCCAGGTGACTGGACATGTCCCCGCACAAGCACAGGTGCAATCTCTGGAAGCCTCACTGGAGTGACAATGGTGGTGACTTGGGAGTGTGGGCTCCTTTCCATGTAGCTTCCTGGTGCTCCATCATTGCACGTGGCATTTCTGGAGGTACATTTCCATTCAACAAGAGAGTGCTGCAGACCCCGTCTGTATTTATGATTTGGACAGTCTGACAGAAATTAGCTCATAATGGACAGTTCCACTGATGCCTCATGGTCAAGACTTTTATCTCTATTACAGTCCAATATTGCTCCAGGAGCTGCCTGCAAAAATCATGCAACTTAACTCGGCGCCTGTGGCTCAACGGGCTAAGGTGCCAGCCACGTACACCTGAGCTGGCAGGTTCGAATCCAGCCTGGGCCCGCCAAACAACAACGATGGCTGCAACCAAAAAATGGCCGGGCGTTGTGGCCGGCGCTTGTAGTCCCAGCTACTTGGGAGGTGGAGGCAGAAGAATCGCTTGAGCCTAGGAGTTGGAGGTTGCTGTGAGCTGTGATGCCACAGCCCTCTATCCAGGGTGACAGCTTGAGGCTCTGTCTCAAAAAAAAACAATCATGCAACTCTCCACTGCAGATGGCGTGACCTTGCTTCAGTATCCCCAAGGCCTGCCTTGAGTGTTTCCCACCGGAGGATCCCAGAAACTCCAAACCACATTTTTGCCCACCACTGACAGTGTCAATACCAAAGGACCTGACAACCCTGGAACCCAACACCCTAGATCCCACTAGTCTAGACCTGTCATGGAGCCTTTTCCAGCTCTTGCACCCATTCAAAGCTGACAACCCTGTTGCCAGGTGTATGGATTTAGCAGCATTCCCCGCTGTGGAAGGTGTTGCCTCTAGAACCCAAGAGAGCAACCAGGAGCTCTGGTCGGGATGCAAGATGCAACAGCTAGACTTTTACATTGGAGGAATATTCCACCATGTCCCTAACCGCTGGACCTCCAAAAACTTCACGCAGGAGGAAGTCTCTAAAACTCCATGAGACTTATCTCCTACACTCAGGGATTGCCAACTCTTACTGGAAAGAAT
Organism: Perodicticus potto; assembly: GCA_963574655.1. Lineage (NCBI taxonomy): Eukaryota > Metazoa > Chordata > Mammalia > Primates > Lorisidae > Perodicticus > Perodicticus potto. The sequence continues at coordinate 6,763 of CAUYRH010086915.1, read as the reverse complement.
GAGTTACCTCTGCAAACTTTGAACATTCAGGGCTGTCGACAGAACCCAAATCCTCCAGGGCTGCAACTCATATGTCCGCATCCCGTATTTTAAGAGCCCAGGTTTTCTCAACCATGACCTATAAAAGACCTCCCTTGGCTAAGCATTTAGGCTCCTCTGGAGCTCTGGAATTCTACCTATCAGGTCTGCAGTCTGTTTTTCTGCTAGTCACTACTCCACTGCAGTAGAAAAGAACCTCTTTGCAACCCAGAGGAACTTTCTGGTTGTCATGCTTAGTATTTATTTGTTAATGACTCTCAGTTTCTCATTATCTCACTACAGAGCATCAGTGTAACAGTAGTGACCAGCCAACTCTCCTCTCTTTGGACTTCCCACTCCCAGATCTCTTTCACATCCCTTAGTCATCATTCTGCCAAGGGCATTCTCTTTTGGGAGGTTTCCTCAAGTCCCTGCCTGCTGAGAAGTGAGTGAGCCAGACCCCAAGCCCCATCTTACCACCTGATTTATCAGAACATGTTTGGTAGCCACTGGGTCAATTCCCTCCAGCCCAGGAGCAGACACTAAAACAGAATCATACATGTAAGATATTTATTGGGGGAAATTCCTATGAAAGGTGAAAGGGGGAGGCAGCTGGAGTAGGGAAAAACTTTAGACCACAGTGAGGAACTGACATATGTAAAAAGAGAAGAAAGTTTGTAATCCTGGTTCAGACAGCCTCTAGCACGTAAGTCTCCCACTTCTACATTTTTTGATCACACACTAGAGGTTGAAGTACATAGAAAAGACCAGCTCAGATCTATACAGAGAGTGAGTCCTCAGCAATTATTAAGTTATGCATGTGTTTCCACTGCAAAGAACAGGGGAGTAATGCACAGAACCCCCGAGGGGCCATCAAAGAAATGCAATATATTTATTGCGGGTGTAGACAGGTAGGCAAGGAGGCTTCCCCTCTTAGCATTTATAACAACCTCTATTTCTCATGAAAGTCAGGATTATCACTCTATTTTAAATAGCAGAAGGGAAAAAACAGGATGTACTTATCTCCTATAGATATGACCTCAAAATGTATCCTGTGCTATAACGTTGTTACTAACTAAAATGCATCTCTCCTATTCAAAGAAAAGAAAAATAGGGCTTGTCACAGGAGGTAGGATACAGCCACCATTTCTTGAGTGCTGGAACATGCCAGGTACTACTCTGGGTGCTTTATGAATGCCTTTTCATCTTCACAACTCTTTGGAACAGGAATTACTATCCACATGTTACATATGAAAAAGTCAAGGCTGGCTCGGCACCTGTGGCTCAACGGGCTAAGGCGCCAGCCACGTACACCTGAGCTGGCGGGTTCGAATCCAGCCTGGGCCCACCGAACAACAATGGTGGCAGCAACCAGAAAAAAAAGGGCCAGGCATTGTGGCGGATGCCTGTAGTCCCAGCTAGTTGGGAGGCGGAGGAGGGAGACTCGCTTGAGCCCAGGAATTGGAGGTTGCTGTGAGCTGTGATGCCACAGCACTCTATCCAGGGTGACAGCTTGAGGCTCTGTCTCAAAAAAAAAAAAAGAAAAAGTCAAGGCTTAGAGAGAAAGTTTAAATAACTTAGTAACCCAGTTAATTATGAGAAGTGATTAATCATTGACTCCAGAACTTTGTATATTTCATTTTTTATAAAATATTATCTTTCAAGCAGACTTTAATTTAAAAAGTATACAAGTTTTTTGAGTTGAAAAAGTGTTTTTAAATATAAAAATATTTTTCTTATGTTATAGATTTAAAATATATAATGAATTTTGTTCCTATTCCTATTAACACCACATTGTTTTAAACGGCTGTTTAACCCTTGAGGGCAGCTATTATGTCTAATTCATCTCGCCCTAACCAAAGACAGGTAGGCCTGATTGTCATACGCACTTAACTTATGTGTATTTTGAGCCAAATGGGAAAAGTGAAACAGCCCAGTTTCCGCTAATTCTCCAGTTTTTCCAACAAGTTAGAATACTAGAGAGGAAAATACGTCCTCTTCTTTGTTTCATGGTACCCATATTATTGTGAAAAGACCTTTTCCAAAGCCTTAAAAACTCTTCCATTTGTTGAGAACTCATAGTTATTTAGCTTTTTCTTGGCCAAGAAAAATAGAAGTGAATTATGGGAGGCAACATGAAGTCATTATCCTGGGCACATACCTCCCTGATTTCCCCCACTATGCACAGAGATGACCAATCAGAGGCATAAATAAATGTAAATGGTACTTTTGATTTGGGGAACAGATCATGAAGGGTAACTTCAGAAAATGACCTTGACAGTGGCTTTAAAAGTTTACATTTTGGTGAAGAGGATAAGCTTTGGAGACAGACCAGCCTTAGATTGAATCCTGTCTATAACAGTAAGCTGTGTGACCTTGGGCAAGTTACTTAGCATCTCTAACCACAGTTTCCTTGTGTGTAAAACAGATAACAGTGTTGTGTTGAGAATTAAAAGCACTTTGCATGTGGCCAGCACATGATAAATACTCATTAAACAGGAGTTTATCCTCATTATTATTTTTACTATACATGCAGATAGCTGTTTCACGTGTCTGAGCCAAATGATAACATTTAGAACTCACAATTTTAATAGGTTCTTTGTGGTCTCCCAGCACCTTTCATCTCAGAACCAAAGTTCGGGAAAATACTAACTCTTGTCTATTTTATTTATACCAGCCAAAGCAGGAACACATACAATGGCCTAGTTATTAAAAAGAACTATGTTCTAGAGATCTAACTCCACACACCCAAAATCCCAGATGAAACCTTAACAGAGCCTGTGTTTCTCTCATCTCTGGGATTCCTCTTAAACTGCATGAGATTATTTGTTACCAGTGGCTAAGTATTATTTATTGGCAGTGTAAATCAAACGCTGCTGATATGTTACTCTTTCAGGGAGAGTTTGTTTTTTGAAAACTGTTCTCAAATTTTCTAAATGTGAATTTAAAAGTCTGTCAGTCTATGTGCCGATAACACAAAACAGATTGTAAACGTAGCGAATGCAATCAAGTCAAACAAAGCCAATGAGAGCGCCAGGAGTCTCTATTAGGATTGCTCCTCTTCACAGGCTTTGCTAATGACGGAACAATTGTTTTTGCTGATTTGTAGCTGGCATTGATATGCCGACAGCAACACTTTCATCTAAAATCCAGCTCCAAATATTTTTTAGTCCTGTCAATGAATTTGCTGTGTCTGCAAAGAGCAACCCTAAAGAACCTTTCGAAATAATAAGAAAAGGGAATATTCAAGCACAGTCTTAATTCTAAACCCAAAGTATTCGTTGAAATAGACGATGATTTTTCCCTTTCTCATTGTCTTGTCATCTACTGAGATGCCTGCATCTCAACTGCTTGCATGAATTAATAACCAAATGAGCTTTAAATTGCTGGAATTGGTTGATGTCGGAGGGAGGTGGGTGCTAAACTGCAGAAGGATAGTCCAAGATTCCAAACTGATCTTACATTTCCTTCACACACACACACACACAAAAAAAAAAAAACGCAAATGCGCTCTGACTGCCGTTCACATTTCTGCAGGGGCTAGTTTTTTATCAAACAGCACCTGCCTCTCTATTCAGAGATGTCTGCGCGTGAGGATAAGTGCAAACAACAAAGGCTTCGACTGAGGCAGCGTCTGCATCATTTTCTTGGAACTTGCCATTATGTTTCAGGTCCGAGATGGAGGTCGGGTGCAGGGAATGGAGCTTTTAATATCAGGTGAATGGATTTTTATAAGAGGTTGGAAAGCTTTGGGTGTTAGAGAGAAAAATGGTGCTTTAAAAATAGTCACATTTCTTTTGTACTGTAATTATCAGTGCATGACGAATCATCTTTTTATTCTGTCCGTGTGGGCAAAAGGAAATATCCTCTACCCGTCAATGTGGGCTGGCCACATGAGAAGTCAAAATGTTCCCATGTTTAAACAGTTTCCTGAGATTATATAGTCTACCTAGAAAATTCATCCTGAAATGTCGCTTTTAAGGGAGGTTGAAAAAAATAGTATAAATTCATCGGTTTGTCGAAGAAGTCATTGTAACATGTTTGCTGCTTAAACAAGTAATATTGAGTTAATTGGTGATTTTTTCCCATAATTCCTCTTGGAAAAAGGTTCACATTGTAAAAGTGACCAAATGTCAGAAGTAGAAATAATCACCCTTGTTAAAAATAGAATGATAAAAATTGGAATGAGGGAAACAACAGCCTGAGTGGAGCCCAGGTCTGACGCCGATTGGGGTAACCCGGACAAGTCACTTAACTCCTCTGAGTTGCCATTTCCTCATCTGCAAAACAGAAATGGCCAAATGTTCCCTTCCAGGACTAATGTCAACATAATAAACTGGGAAAATGTGAAGTGCCCTGTAAAGGGTAAAACTTTTTTTTTTTGTTTTGAGACAGAGTCTTACTTTGTCGCCTCTGTAGAGTGCTGTCATGTCATAGCTCACAGCAACCTCAAACTCATGGGCTGAAGTTGTTGTGCCTAGGAGTTCCACACAGACCGCACTGCCAAACAAGTTAAATTTAAAGAGGAGTCCTTTAATTGAAGAGCCAGAGCGCGACTGCCTCAGTGTCCCAACATGGGGTTTCTGAGAGCAGCCCCAAGTGCTTAAGGGGTTGGGTTTTTAAGGCTTGGTCTGCATCCTGGTTGGCACACAGGCTGTCCAGTGCATCCAGGTAGGGTAGCAAGCAAGCATTGTACAGAAGCAGAATTTTGCGGCTAGTCAGTAATACATTATACATCTTTTTAAAAATATTTTCCCCCTATACATCTTAGTTTCAGTACTTTCCCCACCTGTTATTGTTTAAAAGTTAGTCCGGGAACAGTTGGTACCTCCTGGTATGTTTCCCAGGGAGTTAGCCAAGCAAGAAATTAAAGCTTGCAGTTTGGAAATTTGCCAGGAGTTAGCCCAGGAGTTAACTGGTATTTTTCCATTACAGCCTAGGCCTGACACCTTTCTGTCTTAGCTTAGGCCCACTAGGCCTAACAAAGAGATCTGCTTGCCTCAGCCTCCTCAGTAGCTGGGATTACAGGCACCCAACAAACACATGACTAATATGTTTTAGAGACAGTCTCAAACTTGTGAGCTCAAGCAATCCACCCGCCTTGGCCTCCCAGAGTTCTAGGATTCCAGGAGTGAGCCATGTGCCCGGCCTAGGGTAAAACATTTTAAGGGCATCAAGAAGAAAAAGAAGAGCAAAAGCAATGATAATGGTAATAATTGTAATCTGTGACAATTATATATAATGATAATTATCAAATGTAATAGTTATCATCACAAAATGCTAAATCCTGCCCAGAAGTGCTAAAAATCAGTAGATAGTACAGCTCACTCTACATCTTATGCTCTGGACTGGAGGAAATCTATTCTGACTGACATGGACTCCAGACTTACATTAACACATGTTCTGTGAAAGAAATTCCACAGACCTTGAATTCAAATCACATCTTTCTGAGAACCTTTTTCAAAAGCAAAAGATAGGCCAATTCTTGAAACAGTTTGCAGGGTTTCAAAGAACCTTTGCTCACAGAACAGGGGGGTCCTGCTAACTCGCCAAGGTTGTGTTTCTCTCATTAGGTCAGCTACCTACGTGTTCTGTGGCCTTACGTGAAGCACCACTCAATGACAAGCATCCGCTAGCATATGTTTGATCCAACATGCATAATATTGAATTAAGTAAATATTGAATTGAAATATAGTTATAGGAACTAAAGATTTTTAAATAGCGTTCTTAAAAAGTTGCACAAATTATGTATGAAAAACTATATTTTCTTCTGAAACCACCATCCCAGGAAAATAAATCCATTTTTAATGCTAGATGCTTACTTATACAACTTCCCACACTCATTCTCAGGGTAATGAGGGTAATGAGTTGTGTGCTGAGAAGGTAAGGCTGTTGGTGGCCTCTTCTAAAGAGTTAATAAACACTGCGTTTCCTCTCATCAGAGATGGGAGAAAGATGCAACTAGCATACGTTGGTTGCCAACTCTCCCTCCTCCTCTGCCAGTTTTATTTCGTATCTGCTTAGAATTCCCTTCCCAGTATGGTCCTGGGTTAGTGAAGGTTATAAGAGAAATTTGTCTGCATGAGTTTGGGAAGGGGATTTGAACCAAGAGCCATAATGCTCAGAAGATCGTGGTTTCCCAAAGTAGGAAGAAACAAAAAGGTACTGACAGGTCTTGATTTACGTCTCTATGTGACTGCCCTGCTGAGCAGTAGCAATACCAGGTTGCCAGCAGACCCTTTCAGTGGACTCAAAGGCATTAGCCACATAAAACCAACTTCTATCCCAGTACTGTTTCTGATTTCACTCTATCAGCTGGACATCACTGGCTTCCTGGAAGTTCTCACTTGTTTACCCCCTCTAGACCTGGTTTAAATAAGGTTCACATCAACACGCTACTAAGTCATTGGAAGGGATATTGTTATAAAGGGAAAATGTGGACTTCAAAGTCCTACAAATCTATGGACTCATTCCCTTTCCTCTTCTAGCTATATGATCTTAGCCTTCTTAAGCCTCCGTATCTACTACCAGAAGAAATGGGTAGATAGACTGTTTTGGTCCTACGTGAAAAAAGCCGAAAGATCTCCTGTGAGAATTCTTTTTTTTTTTTTTTTTTTTTTTTGAGACAGAGCCTCAAGCTGTCACCCTGGATAGAGTGCTGTGGCATCACAACTCACAGCGACCTCCAATTCCTGAGCTCATGAGAGTCTCTTGCCTCTGCCTCCCAAGTAGCTGGGACTACAGG
>CAUYRH010086914.1:0-21569 GCA_963574655.1 Perodicticus potto | reverse complement strand
TTGTGATGTGAGCCATTCTCCCTGGGGTTAGGTAACATCTCAGGGTGGTTTTGATTTGCATTTCTCTGATGATCAGGGATGATGAGTATTTTTTCAAATGTTTGTTAGCCATTTGTCTGTTTTCATCAGAGAAGGTGCTGGTCTGTATCTCTTGATCAGTGATACGTGGGACTGTTTACTCTTTTTCTGTTGATTAATTTGAGTTCTCCGTAGATTCTAGTTATCAACCCTTTGTCAGATTGATGTTCTGCAAATACCTTTACCCATTCTGAAGGTTGTCTTTTTGCTTTACTTGTTGTGTCCTTAGCTGTGCAGAAGCTTTTCAGCTTAATTAAATCCCATTTGTTAATTTTTGCTGCTGTGATGGCTGAAGTCTTCGTCATAAAATCTTTCCCCAGTCCAACATCATCAAGATGTTGATCACACTTTCTTCTAAAATTGTTATTGTTTCATTTCTTAGATTTAAGTCTTTTATCCATTTTGAGTCAACTTTCGTAAGAGGCTAAAGGTGTGGTTAGAATTTCAGTCTTTTACATGTTCTCCCAGCACCATTTGTTGAATAGTGATTCTTTTGCCCACTATCTGTTTGTGTTTGTGTTTGATTTACCAAACATCAGATGGCAAGTAGAGACTGGCTTCATCTCTTGGTTTTCTGTTCTTTTCCATTTGTCTGTCTCTATTTTTGTGCCAATACCATGCTGTTTTGATTACTGTGGACTTGTAATATAGCATGAATTCTGGCAGGGTAATGCCTCCAACTTTGTTTTTATTACTAAGAATAGCTTCAGCTCTACTGGCTTTTTTATGATTCCATACAAAATGAAGTACTATTTTTTCCAGTTCTTCAAAATATGATGTTGGTATTTTAATGGGGATTGCATTGAATCTGTATATTTCTTGGGGTAGAATAGACATTTTGACATTGTTTATTCTTCCCAGTTATGAGCATAGTATGCTTTTCCATTTGTTAGTGTCTTCTGCAATTTCTTTTCTTAGGGTTTCATGACTCTCTTTGACAAGAACTTTTCACCTCTTTTGTTAGGTATGTTCCTAAGTATTTCATTTTCTTTCAAGCTTCTGTGAAGAGAATTGTGTCCTTGAGTTGCTTCTCAACTTGGCTGTTAGAGGTGTATATACAAAGGCTACTGATTTGTGGACATTGATTTTATACCCTGAGACATCACTGTATTTCCTGATGACTTCCAGGAATTTTGTGGTTGAGTCTCTGGGTTTTTCTAAGTATAAGATCATATCATCAGCAAAGAGGGAGAGTTTGACCTCCTCTGCCCCCATTTGGAAGCCCTTTATGTCCTTCTCTTGCCTGATTGCATTGGTTAGAACGTCCAGAACAATGTTGAACCAACTTTGTCTGGTTCCAGTCCTAAGTGGAAAAACTTTCAGTTTTATACCATTCTGACAAAATTAGACTGTCATCACTTGCAAACCGTAACACCATTGATTCAGATGAGTACTAAAGCAATTAGGTACAATGACAACTGGAAATTTTATGAAGAATTATTACACATCAATGTGCTAATTAATTCTGACATCTCTAAACTATACCCAGACATGCTGCTCCTTCTAACAGAGGTAAACATTTCTATGAGCTAGTCTTTCCAACATAATAAACATGAATCTGATCAAGTTTCTAGATCTAATAATTTGTTAGCAAATTATGGAAAAGCCAAAGGATGGAGAAAGTATTGAATGAAACTATGAGAATGGGGAACTCCATAAGACTAATGACTCAATTTCTTTAAAAAAATACATTACAATTAGAAAGAAAAAGTGAGCAGAAATAACAAAGTCAAAAGAGACCAAAAAAGAAAAAATAATAAATAAAATAAAATGGGTGTGGCTCAATACTAATAATTAAGAACAAGTAAAACAATGGATGTAGACATTTTCTTTATGTTCTTATATGAACAGACTAAAAAGTATGATTCAATAGTGATAAATAAATGCTAAACAGATATTTAAAACATTAATGCAGGAAATAAAATGAAATATGAAAAAATAATACATCTGGAGTTTCCTTCAGAATCATCAAATGAAAGGGAAAGTAGGCAATAAAGGAGATACAGATTTGTTTTTTTAAGTTTGAATACAAAGAATTGGAAAATGTGTTGATGTGACTATGGGTGGTAAAGAGGCCTGTGGGGTAGCTCTCAGCAAACCCAAATGAATTTATTTTTACTCATTAGTGGACGAAAATACGGAGGTAGGTGTATGAACTGGCCTAGAAAAAGAAAGAAAAGAAAATTAGTGGCTGTAACGTGGGGAGGGGAGACTCCCAGGAGCTCAGCTCAACCACAACAGGTGATTTAGCCATCCCTGAACGTGGATGCTTTGAAGAGAAAATGGGTTGGCTTTCCAATGCAAGGAAACGGAAACTACTTAAATGTGCAAATACTCGGTTAGCAATTTTTGAATCATCAATATTTATTACTGTAAATGTTGTCAAATATACATGATCTGAAAAAGAGTACCTTATGCAAAAGCAATTAATACCATTTCACAAATCCACTAATGGCTATAATCTAGACAAAGGATAATAGCAAATGTTGGCTAAGATGTGCAAACTTAGGATCCTCTTCGCTGCTGGTGGGAATATAAAATGGCATAACCACTTTGGGAAACTCACAGTCTGCGAGTTCCTCAAAGAGCCACTCACAGAGGGACACAGAGCAGCCTCACAGGTGCCAAGCCTGGGCAGCGCGGCCTCACCACCTTCCTCCCCTCGTCCCGCCCCTAGTCACGCCCCTTCCACCTTGCCCCACCCCTTCCTCCACTCATCCCTCCCCCTAGTCCTGCCCCTTCCCCCTTGCCCCTCCCCTAGTCCCACCCCTTCCTCCCCTCTCCCCAGTCCTCCAGTCCCGCCCCCTCCCTCGTCCCACCGCTTCCTCGGGCTCAGCATCCACCTGCCAGGGTAGCTGATGGCTGCTGCACATCTCTGGCCTTAACTTTTCCTCTGCCCTCCCTGCCTCATGTGGCCACTTGTCAATGTTAGTCTGTCACAGCTCTGTGCTGGGGAGGGGACCCACTGCATCAGGATCGTCAAGAAATCCAGCTGTGCACACCTTTCTGCAGAACTTGGTGATGAAAGGAAGAAACAGATATACTGTATAGTGAGCTCATTGAAAAAAAGTATATTAAAGAAGGAAAGATGGTACCAGTTGTGATAATCATCAGTTTACTAAAGAGGGAAATGAGTGAAATGATGGCTGTCAATGCTCAGAAGAGTAAATTCTCAAATGATGAATTTCCTAGAAATCAAGATAGCCTTCAAGGATGGAGCAAGACCACAGGGTGGAAGGCAGATGTATCTTTGGTTCTGTTTTTTAACTGTGATAATGTACTGTAATGAACGATGTCTTGAGAGAGGAAACAGTGGTGGTAGGAGTGATGGCAACCAAGAGAGCTTGGAAAGAGAACTCAGACCTGTCTTTATTCAACAAAGCCAATGATTGACTTGTATGATGAAGTGGGGAAAGTCAAGAAAATAGCTGCTCTAAATCTGTTGAAGTTTTTGATGAGTTTGTGAAGATTTTTGGCTAAGAAGGCTAATTCTAAGCCTGAAAGCATCGTTGAAATCATACTTGAATATTACTTTGATAGCTGCTATCACTCCTCCCCCTTTTTTTTAAGACAATTTTAATCTTTCATAACTACATTTCAATTAACGGCCATAAAGTATGGAGTAAACCAAATTAATTTTTATGTCCTCTCTTTTCGGTTACAGGAATAGACAGTGAATTCAGGTTTAGTTTCATCTTAGTTATGTTGCTCAGAAAACAAAGACTGATCAGCTAGTCCTTTGTTTTTATTCAAAAAGATTATCCATGTATATAGTTTGTGCCTTCTATGAACAAAACTTTTCAATGGGATTATATCCCTTGAGTAATTATTACATGTTAAGGTTAGGGAGATCCACTTCCTCATTTTCTTGCAAGTTTTAAATTTCCAACCCTGGGTGAATTTGTGGGCCAAATTTCAAAGAAACTGTCCTGCAGTCAGTTTTTGCACAATGTGAACTGACCATTTCCTATACAAAGGTTAAAAACATAAACTTACGCTTTGTTTACTAAAGCTTGTATAAAGTTTTATGACAGGGCATATTCTAAGGCTTGGGTCTAAGGCTTGGGTGATCTATGTACATCATAGGCAAACCACTGATTACTAGGTAATAGAAAATCATGAAAATAGCCTAAAAATGACACTTTACATTCAGAAAAGCAATAATATGAAAGATAAATAATATACAATTTTTTAAAAAATAAGCATACATGAATGGAAGGATATATTTAAAACTCTAAAAGAAAACAATGCAAACATCCTTTGAAAAGTAAATAGAAAAAAGTCGTATCCTGGGGTGGCAGGAATGACTGGAAAACGATGCGAGGAAAGTTCCTGGGGCACAGAAATTCTCAATATCTTGATATGATCAGTTGTAGCGAATGTCTGAATGCCAGACTGTCTTGCGCTTACATAGAAAGCCTCGCTGAGCATGGGCCACTTATGCCTAAATCCTTTGCCTTAGTGTACACCACTACTTCCATAGCTCATTACTCTGCAGGTACGGTGAATTCCTCTCAGTTCCTTGACGCTGCCACGCCTGCTGTGATTCCGGGTCTAACGCATGATACTCTCTACACTAGAAAGGCTCTGTCCCCTGCTATTTAGAACTCACATCAAATATGTTCCCCAGAGGGACCTTTCTCCAATGTACACGGATCCCCTCTGTTTTTCTCCCTTCCAGGATCATAATTCTGTTCCTTCTAGCACTTTACATGATGTGGTCAGGAAGGATTTTCTGCTTGTTTGTTTGACTTTGTTTCTAGTACGTCCCTTCCACCTGACTTCAAGTTTCCCAAGGGTCGGGACAATGTCTGCTTTTCTCACCAGTAAAATCTCCAAGTCTAAGTAGCCCCTGCTTCACAATAGGTACTCACTAAGCATCAGAAGAAATGAGTCAGTAAAATATCTAGTATATAGAAAAACAATAGCACGGCATTGTTTCTTGGCCAATTTGGGGGGGAGGGAATGGTAGCATATAAACTCCCACCACTGCAGAAGGATTAGTAATAACCACTAAATGAAAGAAAAAAAATCTGTACTTTTTTCCACTTATCATCTTATGTAATCTTCTTGGGGTGACCACAGTGGACAAGTTTTGTAATTTTCTCAATTTTTACACAAAGCAACTGAGACTCAGAAGACTGAGAGGTGAACTTATTTGACTTGAGTCCTTTGTTTCCAGCGCCCCTGCTCTTATTTTTCGCCCTGGGGATTTTCTGTGGCTATTGTTGAATTTGCTTTATGCAGTAGCTGAAAATAATAACTCATTTTTATAACCCTTTTCTTGGTCAAGAAACCAATTCCTGTCTTTGCTTAACAAATACACTTGACCCTTGAACAGCGCAGGGGTCAGGTGTACTGATTCTTTGTGCAGTTGAAAATCCATTTAAACTTTGGACTTCCCCCAAACTCAACTATTAACAGTGTACAGTTGACCCGAGCTTTACTGATAACACAAACACTCGATTAACACATTTTGTATGTTATATATATTATATACTATGTTCTTACAATAAGGTAGGCTAAATAAAATAGTATTAAGAAAACCATAAGGGGTGGAGCCTGTGGCTCAGTGAGTAAGGGCACCTGCCCCCTATACCAAGGGTGGCGAGTTTGAACCCGGCCCCAGCCAAACTGCAACAAAAAACAAATAGCCAGGCATTATGGAGGGTGCCTGTTGTCCAGGCTACTCAGGAGGCTGAAGCAAGAGAATCACCTAAGCCCAAGAGCTGGAGGTTGCTGTGACCTGTGACGCCATGGCACTCTACCGAGGGTGACAAAGTAAAACTGTCTCTAAAAAAGAAAAGAAAAGAAAACCAAAAGGCACCAAGCACGTGGTTCACACCTGTAACCCGAGCACTCTGGGAGATTGAGGCAGGAAGATTGCTTGAGGCCAGGAATCTGAGGTTGCAGTGAGCTGTGATGATGCCACTGCACTCTAGCCAGGCGACAGAGTGAAACACTATCTCAAAAAAAGGAAGGAAGGAAGGGGAGGGAGGGAGAAGGAAAGAAAGAGAGAGAGTGGAAGGGAGGGAGGGAGGGAGAGAGGGAGGAAGGAAGGAAGGGAGGGAGGGAAAATATGTTTCCTGTTCAGTAAGTGACTGGATTGTCGTAAAGGTCTTCTCCTCACCATTCCATGCTGAGAAGAGGAGGAAGAGAGGAAAGGCTGGTCCTGCTCCCTCAGGGCAAGCGAAGGCTAGTGAGCTGGCAGGAGTGGCAGGCACATTCAGTGTAACTTTATTCAAGGTCCACTGTGTTCCAGATGTCCAGAAGAAGAAAAAGTGGGGCTTGTCTGCACCTCTACCCACCTCCTCTCCATCCTATTCCCCTCAAGGTAACTACTCAGAGGGCAGATTGCAGCTAATCCCCCAATAGTTATTGCATATGTTAATTTCTTGATGATTTTTATCTTTCACCAAATTTCTACCTCAATCACATCTCTCTTTCACTGGGTGATTTCCTCGGAGCCTCCCACAGTGTCTCATGGGGAACCCAGAGGGTGGTGTTGCTGGTGTCCAGGCTGCTTGGCGTGGGCGCGTCCCATCTGGAGCCTGGCACCCTGCCTCAGACTGTTCACAGAGTGGGCGTTTTTGACATATCCCTTTGTGGGATATTTTAATGTTCTGCTTTACTCCAGGAAATGCCTCTCTTTTTCCAGAGGCTTCTTTTCCTTTTTAATTATGGAATGTTTTTTGCTTGGGGAGTGGGTACATGGGTGGGTAGGAAGGTAAGAACAGTGGAAAATCATCTCATTGGACTATATGAATGGAATCTTCCTTCAGAGGAGGATTTCTGCAAGTGATGTGTTGTGAGCTTCAGGGGGCCTGTTTCCAGATTTCACAGCAGCCAAAATCATTATTTCAAATGAGGTGCACCATGGTTTAGCTCTCTGGCTTTCCTAGAAGGATTTGTTAGGGTAGCTTTAGTGGTTTGGTTAATTAACTTAAAGGTGGGATTCTATATAAATGCAAATTGTCACTTCTGCCCACTCATGGAGTCCCTGTCAGGCCCAGAAATGGGTGAGAGCTGCAGAAAATGAAGTGGATCGAAATTTTCAGCTGGCAGAGGATTCATCTGAATTTTTGGGAAGGTGGCACTGCTTGAGCAAACGCCACATTCACAGTACAGCGTTTGCTAAATGGAACTGGCTGGGGTGGAGGCTCACCAGCCAAGGTCAGCAGCAGGATCCTAATGGAATAGGAACACAGGGTGGCCAGTAAAGGGATCTGGGAAGGTGCACTGGACTGAATGTTTATGCCCCTCTCCTAATTCATATGTTAAAAACCTTTACCCCCAGGTGATGGTGCAGAGCCTTTGGGAGGTGATTAGGTCATGAGGACGAGCCCTCTCAAATGGAATTAGTGCCCTTACACAGGAGGCCCCAGAGAGATCCCTCACCCCTTCCACTACCAGGAAACATAGGGAGATGGTTAGATCAGGAAATGAGCCCTCCACAGTTGCCGAATCTGCCTGCGCCTTGGTCTTAGACTGCTCAGTTTCCAGAACTGTGAGAAATTGTAAGTTTCTGTTGTTTATAAGCCCCCAAGTTTAGGATTTGTTGTTCTTGTTGTAATAGCAGCCTGAATGAACTAAAATAGAAGGAGAAAAACTTTCACAACAATCCCGATCTTTGTAGTTGCAAAGGAAGGAACCCATGTTTATGAAGTTTTAAAAGTACACTGGGTACTCTGACGTCACCTTTATTGGTCCCTGATAATTATTTCTATGCAAGGCAGAATGTGTGGGGGAGTACTCAGAGTGACAAGGAGCAGACGCAGCCCCCATCTGCTCCATAATGGCCATAGGAATGAGGTCAAAGACAGCGGGACAGAGGCCGGCTCACCTGTCACACCCCTGGGCTGCTACTGACAGCTTGGGTGAACTTAGGACATGAAACCTGACCTCTGGGCTCACCTCACAGGAAGGCTGTGAAGTTCAGCAAGAAGTATCTGCAGATTGCTCAGTGTGACCACCCCTTAACAAATATCAGCTAACATTAACTATGACCTTGCCCTGTTAGAGTTTCAAGAAATTTTTAGATACTTTAGTACTTTTCTGCCTGGACCTGCAGAGGGCAGCAGAGTGCTTTGCTTCATCGCTCTTCCTGCCTCAAGTTCTCAGGAACCGTTTGTTTCTTAGCTGCCGCAGGCGCAGTGCCTAGGGCCGGTGAGATGTTTGGGGGCCCATGAAAGTGTTTTAATTCCTTTTAAAATAAGAAGAAAACATACAATATCAATGAAGTCAGCCTATAGTATGTTAATCTTCATACTGACACTGTTGTCAAATACAATTTTTATTATGTTTTTATGAAGGAAGGGATGAACAAGGCAAAATTGTCACCAGCACGTGAAAGCCATAATGTCCCCCCACCCCCTAGGGGATCTGAAGCTCACTTTGGAGAGCAAGTTGGCAACCTGTGCTGCTGCTGCCTGTTTGCTCAGGTGACAGAAGGGAAGTCTGCGTGGTGAGCGTGTCCAGTGATGCTAAGGTCAGTAGGGGGGGTGAACAAGGCCATTCTTCAAAGACCTGAAGATTGCCAGGATGAAATCAGCCATCATATCTGGCTAATTTATCTTGAATTGTTGCTTATTGCCACAAGCCATTTTTGATGGAAATTTCCTTATACTTTTTTTTTTTTGAGACAGAGCCTCAAGCTGTCACCCTGGGTAGAGTACCGTGGCATCACAGCTCACAGCAACCTCCAACTCCTGGGCTTAAGCAAGTCTCCTGCCTCCACCTCCCAAGTAGCTGGGACTACAGGCACCCGCCACAACGCCCGGCCATTTTTTGGTTGCAGCCATCATTGTTGCTTGGCGGGCCCGGGCTGGATTCGAACCCGCCAGCTCAGGTGTAAGTGGCCAGGCCTTAGCCTGCTGAGCCACAGGCGCTGAGCCGGAAATTTCCTTATATAACATTACATACGTTAGCCTTCTTTGAACATGTTTAATTTTTAACTGATGGAATATGTAGATCTATGTATACACACATGTGTACAAACACGCATGCATGTATCTGTGTGTCTGTATATATATCAAGTCAAATGGTATTATGCCAAGAAACTTAAGACAAATGACAGGATTTAGGAAAATATCAGCCCAGAGTATGAAGGTAGGAAACCAGAAACACGGCAACACCACCACCCCCAAATATGCCGCTTTGGCATAAGGATTATTTTGAGCTGATTATCTTGAGAAACTGCACACACAGCAGAAGCTCTGAAAACAAGTGGGAGTTACCTTTCTGCTTCTACTTACTGATCCTTCTTTCAAAAGATGAAGGTATTTAAGCCTGAGGCGAAAACCACCTATTTGAGAATCACTCATTCCCTGGGTATCTCCCATGTGTACCTGAGATAGGCACGTTAATAAACTTCTGTTTTTCTCTTGTTTATCTCTCTTCTGTTACAGGGGTCCATCCTAACCAAAACTTAGAAAAGGTAGAGACAAAATTACTTTTTTTATTCACACAAACAATGCTGGTTTCAAGCTTCACATTTCTGTCTTTCCATCTCTTTGTTCCTACTCCTCAAAGGCAACTACTTCCAACTCTTCTAAACCCTTTCTATGTTTTTTCTGGTATTTAACTCCATATTTCTAAGGAACATATACTACTGCTCCCGCCTGACTTCGCAGTTTCAGACGGGAGCTCCTGTTGTCCAGTTTCAGCAGACGAAGATTTAGCTGTCTTAACGTTTCCCACCTTATTTATTTTTCCTTCCCCAGCTACCAATAAAATTGTATCCCAATTTTCCACTACTGAGTGAAGTACCAAAATTACATTTCCTTTCTTATGTATTATTTCAGTTGTTCAGGAGTGAACATTTGCCTCACTTTTAATATTTGTTTAGTTTTCTTTCTGTAACACATAATCTGTCATTTTCCTGTTCCCTTCATTCTCCTGGGGCTCTCTCTTGCAACTCACCCTTCCCACTGGACGATAGGCTGGCCCCACCCTCTCCAGGCAGGCTCCACCCCTGGCCTCACAGGAGCCCTCCTTGCGGCTCTCCTGGATCCTAGTTTTCTAGATGCAGAGCTTTGCCCTTTCTTCCTGTTTTCACTCTTTCCCTTTCTTCTCATATTTTGTGTGTGTGTGTTCTTGAGACAGGGTCTTGCTCTGTTGTCTGGGCTAGAGTACAGTAGCATCAGCCTAGCTCCTTGCAACCTCAAACTCCTGGGCTCAAACCATCCTCCTGCCTGAGCCTCCTGAGTAACTGGGACTACGGATCTGTACCATCATATCCGGCTAATTTAATTTTTATTTTTATTTTTTGTACAGATGAGGTCTTGCTCTTGCTCAGGCTGGTCTTGAAATCCCGATTTAGCCACCAGATTTAGCACCCAGGAAAGTAGCAAGGAGTACTCCTGTGAGGCCCCCCTGATTTAGCCACCTGAAATGCTAGAGTTACAGGCGTGAGCCACTGTGTCTGGTCTCATATTTACTCTTTTGAATAATTGCACATCTTGGTAGATTCTTGAGAAAACATATGTGAGAGATAAATTTTTTTCAAGTCATCGTGCCTCTGAAACTGTCTTAACTCTACACAATTATTTGATAAATTGGCTTCCTAACATTTTAAAGCATTTCTTCTTTCACTGAGAGGTGCAAGGACATTCTGATTCTTAGTCTTTTATATTTGATCGTGTCTCCTTTTGGAAGGGCTTGTGATATTCTCCCTATCTTGGGAATTCTGGAATTTCACGATGACGTGCATGGTGTGGGATCTTTTTCATTCATTGTGTTGGATATTCGCTGGGTTCCTTTCAACCCACAGACTCATTTCCTTCAATCCTATAAAATATTCTTGTACTCCTTCTTTAAAACTGTGTCTTTTTTTTTTTCAACTCTCTCTTTCTGGATCTCCTATTACTTAGATCTTGTACCACACGTTGATACTGATTTTCCTTCCCCCCTTTAATTATCTTTTTGTCTTATTGTGCTACTTTCTCTGTCATATATTACCTTTATGTTCCAAGTGTGATGTGCCCAGAAGAGTCCCTAAATCTCAAAAATCTTATTATCTCTCAAAATTATATTGACATCACTTGCCCATCACGGCTTCCTCTTGTGTTCTCTTCATCCCTGTGGATTTATACTGCCAACCTAAAATAATCAAAAAGGTCAAAATCTACTTTACAGAGAGTATATTCAAGGGAAAAGATGGAGGATGGCCTACTTGGGAAGCACACTTTCCCAAGAAAGAAGGGAGTCAATATTCCAAAGTTTAGAAGTTTGGATCATTTAAACAGACAAAGTTCTGAGAATTTTAACAGAATTTCAACGTTTTTCGGTGTAAAGGCTTAATGCATAGTTGCAGTGATCTAATTACTCAAAGTGGTCTTTTTCTTTGGGGAAAGGTATATTGAACATTCCACACTGAAGATGGAACAGTCATGGGGTCCTTGGGCACCATGTGGTCTGAGTTAGGGACAGGGCAGTAAAGGAGGCAGTTAATCTATGGCAGTTAATCTTCCAGTGATTGGAAGGGGGACATCTGGTCTCTGGTCTTTCCTAGTCATATATAGAAAAGAACAATGAGGAAGAGAGTTAAGCTATGATCTAAGAAACAGAATTTACAACTATGTGCTGCATAACTCAGATCACAGTCATATCTCTCTCAAGGCTTAAAGTGTTTTTGAGGTTCAAACAGCTTTTAAATTTTATTTATTTTCACACTTCCTCCTTCTCATCAAGATCTTTCAAAGGGAATATCATAGATAAACTCAATAGTTTTGACTCCTTTTATGCTCAAAAGTTTAGTCCAATGTTGCTGGGGGAGGGGGGCTTATTCCTACAATATCATGTCCCAAGGTGAGGGGAGATTGGACCTGCTATAAAGCTGAAGGAACATAGAGCGAATTGAAAGTTGACATGAAAGAAGTGACTTTGTGACCTGTGTCAGGCCAACTGGTCACATCTCCAGTTAATGTGATTATTTAGGTTACCATTATTTTAGGCTTTTTCAATCATGGTCTGACTCCATGGCAAACAAATGCTATAATAGTGGTATAGACAAAACCAGGACAGAACACAGCATATGATTATAATTCCTAGAATAAGTGACAACTTATGTCACCAAGTTCCCCTACATCCAACTACTTAGCCAGTCATTTATAAAGGGTGTTAGATCTGAAAAGTTAGTTATTTATTTGTTTGTTTGTTTGTTTGTTTTTTAAGAGACAGATTCTTACTTTGTTGCCCTCGGTAGAGTGCTGTGGCGTCCCAGCTCACAGCAATCTCAAAATCTTGGGCTTAAGTGATTCTCTTGCCTCAGCTTCCCTAGTAGCTGGGATTACAGGCACTGGCCACAACTCGCATCTATTTTTTGTTGCAGTTTGGCTGGGGCCAGGTTCGAACCCACCACCCTCGGTATATGGGGCCATTGCCCTACTCTCTGAGTCACAGGCACCGCCCCATTTGGGTCTTTATATCAGCCACTAATTTAATGATGCTATCTGATTTACCTAGAATATAAACACAGCACTCAGTTTTTGAGTCCAGAGAGTAGACAGGTGAGAATTTCTTAGATGCTGGGCTTAAAGCATCTTCAGATGGAGTGAGAATAAATAAAGCATCTTCAGATGGAGTGGCAATCTGACAGATGTTTCCTGGTTCCTAGTTTGTATCAGTGAACTTTTTTGATTAGTTCACATAGGAGCAAGCACAACGTTAATTTATACATAAGCGATTATGGTGGGTTCTGAGGTTTCTATTAAATTATCCACAGGGTATCGGGAAAGAGCAGTTTTAATTTTAATATTCCAAGTCAGAAAAAAATGGAAGAAAAAACTGGAAACATTACTTTGTAGACTTATAGACTTGAAAGAATTAGGATTTATTTTAGTCCAAATTGTAAGCAAATAGTAAAATCATAAAATTGCTAGGGGGGCTATTTTAAAACCATAGTACAAATTGTCTAAATTGGGATTTAGTCCAAATTGTAAGCAGATAATAAACTTGTAAAATTGCTAAGGGGGCTATTTTAAAACTGTAATATACCTGTTATTAGATTTTAGCTCTGTCTGTTGCTGAAATCTAATAATAGGAATACTATAGTTTTCTTCTAAGATACAGTGTTTGTCTCTCCCCAATTCACCATTTTTACCAAACATAAATCTTAGTGGGACCAATTGCTTGCAAAGTAAGTTTTAGTGTCATACGTGGCCTGATTATTTGCATAAAATACCACAAGAATAGTAAATGGCCGCACAGAGCAGTGAATTTTCAACCAAGTGTGTTAAGAGAGGATCTTAAGTGTGCCATGACATTTCTGAAGACCGTTAACCAAATTATTTTAAAAAGAATTTCAAAGCATAGTAAGTATACTCCTTCTTCAACTTTTTTTTTTTATCAACATAATTTAAGCGTGCCACGGAAGTTTAACTATAGGTTCGAGTGCGTTGTGAAATAAAAAAGTTTTATTTTTTTGATCAATAAGATCAACAAAAACGAGAAACACTGATATAGACTCTTTTAAATTGGCTTTGCTGGAACTTCCATAAGGAATTTGGAGTAATCAAGGCTAAGAAGTGAAACCAATGATTTTCCATCAGACGGTGCCTGTAATACTTGTACGAATGAAGTGAATTTCTCTCTTCTCTAGGATCCAAAATGTGATCCCTGGGCCTGTCAAAAAGTGACACTCATCACTCACCACATTCATTCCTGCATAAAGGAGCTGTGTAGACAAAGTAGCAGGCCAGTCTTTCAAAGGGGCTTTTAATTGGAGTGCCTCAAAAGTCCACCTCAATTTCTTAAAGCAGAAAATATGAAAAGACGTTATTCCAGTCAATGCTTCGGTAAAATAACCCGTCTCTTCAATTGTGTCATGTTAAGAGAGACAACACATTTTTATTAAACTTAAGTAAATAACTACATTGCCATAAATTAAGACTACTCACAATTTGCTTCCAAATTCTGGAGAAGCGAGGTGGAGAGAAAGGCAAATGTATCAACTTTGCTCACAGAAGTATACTTTACCCTCCTGCTGTGGTGTATGGATAGCTCAAAAGTAAAAAAGGTTTTCTCAACTCTGGAAAACAAAACATTAATAGGATTAGTTATTTTTCAAACAAAAAAGTCATAAAGAAGCATTTCATTTCATCAGTTCAGTTCCTTGTAAGTAATGCTTTTTCTACTGGATGTTGGGTTGGCAGTCTTCATGAATAAATTGGTTTTTAAATTAGAGTTCTGCAAGCTTTTACCTCATCCCATGGTATGATCTCCACAGTAATGAAAACCTATGCTTAAGAACACTTGTCAGGGTCCTATTCATGAACATCCTTGAAGAAAAGGTGTATTTGGGGATGTCATCAAATGCAGGACCTAGAAGGTATCCCAGAAACTACCCCTGGGTTTTGAAAAGATGATGTTATCCGTGGAGAAAGCTAAGAATCTTTATGACCACCAGCTATATGACTCCGGAGTAACAGATGGGGGATGGTGGCTAATGACTGTCTTTATTTATTTATTTATTCATTTTGGCAGCTGAGTCTCTGGCTTACTTTCAGCTAGCCCTGTACCACAGTTCTTGCATTGCATCCCTTTGTTAATTTGTAGGTGCAGTTCCACAGGAAAGTACTTCTATGCCTGGACTCAATAAGGATAGCTCTAAAAAAGACACAAGCCTACCTTACCTGAGGGTCTATCCTTCATAAAATACTTTATACAAAACCAATAAGCTTTAACCAACCTTATGATTTAACAAAGATGAAGTGGGTGTCTCTGAAGAGGTGTAAAGCAGTCCCTCCAAGATCCACAATCCCTCCATCCCAATGTAGCTCAAAGAAAGAAAAGTCTCACTAGCCACAAATACAGTACCACTCACATTTCTATATGGCTGTATGTTGTAAGATCTCAGCTTCTCAGCTGAGCACCTGTGCATAAAAGCCCCCTACGTTCCACAAAAGAGAAGATAGGAAATCCAAAGCTGTCCATGGAATGGGAAAATGATCAATAACAAACACGTACCCCTAAAAACTCAAGAGTCACACAAATAATTTAAAACAAATTGGATTTGTTCCTAAATTGGATTTTTGATTCCTATTTAGGGAATCACACCTGTGCCCCACCCAGAAATGCATGGAATCTAGGCCACTAGACCACAAGTGCTTCTTTTTAAACCCTGCAGGGGATCAAAAACAGGCAGTTTAAACATAAAGGATTTGAACTTGTTTCAGAGCTGAGTTCAGCAGTAATGTTCCCTCACTAATTTCCTGAATGCTAACCTTTTAAAGACATAATAAGATTTATATCTTTGAGGGATGACAAAGTCCAGCAGGGTATTTAAGGAGTATAGTGATGCAGGCTCAGTAAATCATCTGTGTCATTTATTTGTCCTAGTCTTTAAAATAAATTATTAGATCTGTATCTTATACTTTCAGTAGGTTATTTCTCGTTTCGCAGTTGTTCTGTTTCAAATTTGAGTACATTTCCCTTCTTTTTGAGAGAAGAAAATGAGTGCATAGGGAAATTTCAAAAAATATCTGCCAAAGAGATACAGGGGAACTGAGGAACAAGGAGAAAGAGATGGGTTCCAGCCGTGAGGGTAAGAGAAGCAGTGGTTGGAGGTGAAAAGGAGAAACACTTTGAAGCCTTTTAAATTTATAAATAGTTTCAGACAATCTTTTGTTTTCCTCTTGTGAAGAAATAACTTTATCAGACCCTCTTTTAGAAGCTTCTAAGTACTATTGAAAAATAGATCTCTCACCATTTTTTCATTTTTGAGCCAGCTTTTTCTAATTGAGTGCACAGATAAACTAATTTAGGTATTAAAAGTACTCCACTTGGGGTCATGGTAGTTTTACGCCTTCATGGGTTAAGAAAGACCGTTTTTGCAGATATTGACAGGAGGTGGCTCCATAAGTATTGCATGTAAATCCAACCATGGTTTGGGTCTCTCCTGAAGGAGGATGACTGAGCCCTAAACGGATGATTGGCCATAATTTAGGTTTTCTTTTTTAAGTGACCACAGACCGAAAAGGAAAGATGTTTTGGCCCTGATGTGCTGCATAATGGGGATCACTCCTTGGGGTGTCACCCCGACATCCTTCTCCTTTCTCACGTGTCTCGGTGAATCCTAGGATTCCAGGGTGCTTATGACCATCCCTTCACACGTGCCCATGGGGTTAAACAAAATTAATTCCCTCTACATTCTGCGCTCCGGCAAGATCCTGCCACCTATGGTGCCTTCCAGCCAGAGGAACTTGCAGGGACAGGCTAGAAAAAGTATAAAAGAAAAAAAAAAGTGGTAAGGCATCTGTGAGATATTCAAATGGCAAGATCCTGGCTCTCTGTCTCGAAAGCTGAATGCACCACAAGAATAAAAACGCTTAACTGGTTTTTGAACAAGATTTGAAAGATTAGATTAGAAAGCAGTCTCTTAGACTGGATGGAATAGAGTAGCCGTATAGATTAAAAGGTAGCATCTCTTCCCTTTTACAATATGTATTTCCTTTTAAAAGTTAATTCTAACCCAGACCCTTTGTCCACTCCCCTATACATTATTCCCTTGAGGTCTTATGCAAGACCACCCATATGTCACCTGTGGGGACATAGTTTCCTTGACTCCTAAATAATCATGATAAATCAGCTAATGCTATATTAAAAATGATTTGTTGAAACACATTAAAAAGGCTGGTGAGATTTCAGAAGAGGCAGCCTTCTCCTGGCTTGCCTTCAGGCTGGTCAGAGAGCTTCCTCTCACAGCTGAGCGTGAGAAGCCTTAAATAAGGCTGACCACCCCTGATCTCCTCTGCTTTAGCCAAGGTTCCCAAGGAAGTCAAGGGGGGCAAACAGCAACAGGAACTCGTCTCAGCACTTACCTCTTCCTCCTAGAAAGTTTTTCTTTGGTTTTGGTTTTCCAAAAAGAAATTTTAGCTATGCCAAAATGAACCAAGCATCAGAGTTTACACAATTTTTTAAAATTACAAATTTTGCTTAAGCCACAAAACATTCACTTCCTCTTGTCAGAGAGACAAACTATTTCCTCTCCCAAGTGAAATTTGAATGAGAGAAAAGGTTGTACAAACGCTAACAAGTAGCACAACAAACAAACTTAACATCACAGAAAACTGCAAATCCATGAATAGCAGAATCTCTAAAGAACAAAACCAAAATCCTTCCTTAAAAGCAGAGCTTTAAATCCAGCTCCATCAAGCGTGGAACTGGGTCATTTAATGTCAAGCCCCAAATTAGTGAAAGCCAAAACCCAAAAGTGACTTCTGCAGGCTCTGATGAGGTCTGTTAACAAAAAGCTGCTCATTCAGTGTCCCCATATGCCGAAGGTGGCGAGTTCAAACCCAGCCTCGGCTGAACTGCAAAACAGAAAAATAGCCGGGCGTTGTGGCGGGTGCCTGTAGTCCAAGCTACTCGGGAGGCTGAGGCAAGAGAATCGCCTACGCCCAGGAGTTGGAGGTTGCTGTGAGCTGTGTGACGTCGCGGCACTCTACCAAAGGCGATAAAGTGAGACTCTGTCTCTACAAAAAAAAACAAAAAACAAAAAAACCCTGCTCATCCAGATACCAAGGACCCAGCTGTCAGCGAGGCAGCTGCAATCACTGAAGGTTCACTTTGGATCCACCTAAAAGACAAAACGTCAACCTAAGGTGGCCAAAAAGGTCATAATCTAGTGCAAAGAGAGTTTATGCAAGTGCAGATGTTAAGGACAACCTACTCAAGAAGCAGATTCCAAAGAATGAAAGTCAGTGTTCCAAAGAAGTGTGAGATTGTTTACATAGACAAAGTTCACAGGATTTTAACAGAATTTCAACGTTTTTCTGCATAAGGCTTACAGTTATAGTGATCTGATTATTCCTATCCAAGTACTAACCAGGCCTGACCCTTCTTAGCTTCAGAGATCAGACAAGTTTGGGTACATTCAGGGTGGTGTGGCCATAGACTGATTATTCAAGGTGGTCTTTTCCTTTGGGGAAAGGTATATTGAACATTCCACACTGAAGATGGAACAGTCATGGGTCTTTGGGCACCATGTGGTCTGAGTTAGGTATAGGGTAATAAAGGAGGCAGTTAATCTATGACAAAGATCAGTGATTAGAAAGGTGTGATCTGGTCTCTGGCATCTACAGAATAAGGACAATAATGCTTAAAAAGCCTTAGAATGCTTAAGCTTTAAGAAGCAAGAGTTACAACCACATGCCACGTTACTCAGAGCATAGTCACATCTCCCTCAAGACTTAAAGTGTTCCGGAGGTTCCAACAGTTATTACATTTTATTAATTCCATGAAATATTTTCAATTCTTTGGTTGTCACTTTAGTGGAGTTTTTTTTAATTTCTAATTTTTATCCTAATTTTTTATTTTTAATTATTTTATTTCAGTTATAATCATTGTATATGTTTTGATACAGGCATACAATAGGTATTAATCAAATCAGGGTAATTGGAGTATCCATCACCCCAAGCATTTATCATTTCTTTGTAAACATTCTGATTCTACTTTTTTAGTTATTTTATCATATACCATAACTTATTGTTGACTGTAGTCACTTTGTTATGCTGTCAAATACTGTCTATTTCAGTCTATTTTTGCACTCATTCACCATCCCCGCTTTATTCCCCCTCCCCTACTGCCCTTCCCAACCTCTGGTAACCATTGTTCTACTCTGTGTCTTCATTAGATCAATTGTTTTAATATTTAGCTCTCACACAGGAGTGAGAACATGTGAGATTTTTCTTTCTGTGCTTGGCTTATTTCACTTAACATATTATCCTCCATTTCCATTCCCACTGCAAATGCCAGAATTACATTCTTTGTCATGGTTGAGTAATATTTCATTGTGTATATGTACCATAATTTCTTTATCCATTCATCTGTTGATGGACACTTAGGTTGATTACAAATCTTAGCTATTGTGTATAGAGCTAAAATAAACATGGGAGTGAAAATATCATTTTCATATACTGATTTCCTTTCTTTAGGAAAGCAGTAGGATTGCTGGGTTATCTGATGCTTCTCTTTAGAGTTTTTAAAGGACCCTCCACTCTGTTCTCCATAGTGTTTGAACTAATTTACATTCCCATCAACGGGGTATGAGGGTTCCCTTTCTCCACATCCATTCTCATTATCGTCTATCTTTTTGATGAAAGCCATTTTAACTGAGATGAGATGACATCTTATAACAGTTTTGATTTGCATGTCTCTGATGACTAATGATGTTGAGCAAGTTCTCATACACCTGTTGGCCATTTGGGTATATCTTCTTTTGAGAAATGTCTTTTCAGATCTTTTTCCCGCTTTAATTGGATTATTTGACTTTTTTCCCTATTGAGTTGTTTGATCTCCTCGTATATTCTAGTTATTAATCCCTTGTCAGATGGATAGTTTGCAAATATGTTTTCCCATCCTATGGGTTCTCCCTTCCTTATTTTTTGGTTGTTTCTTTTACTGCACAGAAGCTTTTTGGCTTGATGTGATCCCATTTGTCCAATTTTGCTTGTTTGCCTATGCTTTGGGGGTATTACTCAAGAAATCCTTGTCCTGGAGCATTTCTCCAATAATGTCTTTTAGTAGTTTCATGTCTTATACTTAAGACTTTAATCCATTTTTATTTGATTTTTATATATGGTGAGAGATATACATCTGGTTTTATTCTTCTGCATATGGATATCCAGTTTCCCCAGCACCATTTATTAAATACACTGTCCTTTCCCCCAAAGTGTTTTTGGCACTTTTGTTTAAAATGAGTTCACTATAGATGTGTGAATTTATTTCTGGGTTCTCTATTCTATTCCACTAGTCTATGAGTCTGTCTTTATGCTAGAAACATGTTGTTTTGGTTACTACAGCTCTTAATATATTTGAAGTTAGATAATGCAATTCCTCCAGTTTTATTCTTTTTTTTTTTTTTTTTTTTTTTGGTCCTATCAGTTTTATTCTTTTTACTCAGGATAGATTTGGCTATTCTAGGTCTTTGGTGGTCCTATATAAATTTTAGATTTTTTTTTTTTATATCTGTGAAGAATGTCATTGGTATTTTGATGGGGATTCCATTGAACCTGGTAAATTGCTTTAGGTATTATAGACAATTTAGTAATATTTTTTCTTCCAATCCTTGAGCATGGAACATCTATTTTTTGTGTATGTGCTCTTTTATTTCTTTCATTAGTTTCTTATAGTTTTCATTACAGAGAGCTTTCATTTCTTTGATTAAGTTTATTGCTAGGGATTTTTTATTTATAACTATTATAAATGGGATTACTTTCTTGATTTCTTTTCAGATTTATCCATGTTAACAGATAGAAATGTTACTAATTTTTTATGCTGATTTTGTATGCTGCAACTTTTCCAAATCTATCAGGTCTAACAGTTTTTTGATGAGTTTTTAGATTTCTCTAGATAATAAGATCGTATCACCTGCAAACAAGGATATTTTGACTTCTTCCCTTCCCTTCCTCTCTTTCTCTTGTCTGATTGCTATAGCTAGAACTTCCAGAACTATGAGGACTAACAGTGGTAAAAGTGGGCATCCTTGTCTTGTTCCAAATCTTACAGGAATGATTTTGAGCTTTTCCCCATATAATACTAACTGGGGTCTGTGCTTTTACTGTTTTGAGGTATGTTCCTTCTATATTCAGTTTTTGAGAGTTTTTATCATGAATGAATGTTGAATTTTACTGAATGCTTTTTCAGCATCAGATGAAATGATCATATGTTTTTGTCCTTTGCTCTATTTATATAATGTATTACTTTGATTGATACCAATTGATCATCATGAACAATCTTCTTAATGTGTTGTTGAATTTTCTTAGTATTTTGATGAGGATATTTTATGTATCAGCCTATATTTTCTTTTTTGTTATTGTGTTTTTATCTTGTATTAGTATCAGGGTGATACAGGCCTTATAGAATGAGTTTGGGAGTTTTTTCCTCTTCCTCAATTTTTGGAAATAGTTTCAGTAGGACTGATGTTAGTTCTTTTTTGAATGTTTTGTGGAATGCAGCAGTGAATCCATTGGGTCTTGAGCTTTTCTTTAATAGTATACTTTTATTACTGCTTCTCTTATTGGTTTATCCAGGTTTTGGATTTCTTCCTGGTTTAATCTTGGTAGATTGTGTGTATCTAGGAATTTGTCCATTTCTTCTCGGTTTTCCTATTTATTCACATATTTTGCTCATGGTAGTCTATAATAATCCTTTGGTTTTCTGCAATATAAATTGGAATGTCTCCTTTTTCATCTCTGGTTTTATTTTTGGGGTCTTCTCTCTTTTTTATTACTCTGGTTAAATATTTGTCAATTTTGTTTATATTTTCCAGAAACTTTTTGTGTTTCATTGTGGGTTTCTTGTTTACGTTTGTTTTCCTATTAATTTTGAGTTTGCTTTTCTTTTTCTTTTCTAGTTCTGTAAGATACATCATTAGGTTGTTTATTTGAAGCTTTTCTACTTTTTGGATGAAGGAACTTATTGTTATAAACTTTCCTCTTAGTACTACTTTTCTGTATCCTGTATGTTTTGTTATGTTATATTTTCATTTT
>CAUYRH010086910.1:0-11593 GCA_963574655.1 Perodicticus potto | reverse complement strand
CTATTTTTTCCCATTGAATGATGTGAGCATATTTTTCAAAAACCAATTGTTGATAAATATATGGGTTTGTTTCTGTATTCTCAATTCTATGTCATTGATCTAAACATCTATTCTTATAGCAGTACCATAATTGCCATTACTATACCTTTGAATCTCCCAATTTGCTCTTTTAAAAGATTGTTTTAGCTCTTCAGAGCCTTGGCATCTCTATATGAATTTTAGGATGAACCTGTATTTTTTTTTAAAAAATTGCAATTTTTATGCAGATTGTGTTTAATCTGTATATTACCAATTTAGGGAGTATTGTCATCGTAGCAATATTGGGTCTTCCAATCCATGAACATAGGATGTCTCTCCATTTATTTTTGGATTTTTAAATTCCTTCAAATGATGTTTTGATTTCACTTTTTTTTTTTTGCAGTTTTTGGCCAGGGCCAGGTTTGAACCCGCCACTTCCAGTATATGGGCCTGGCACCCTACTCCTTTGAGCCACAGGCACTGCCCTCAAATGATATTTTGTGGTGTTTATTGTACACATCTCATACCTCCTTATTTAAAATTTATTTCTAAACATTTTATTATTTTTGATGCAATTATAATTAAATTGTTCCCTTAATTTTATTTTTGGATAATTTATTGCTCATGTATAGAAATACAACTTAGTTTTTATCTATATTGATCTTGGATTCCGCAAGGTTGCTGAACTTATTTGTTAATAATAATAGTCCTAAGTGTGCACATATGTGTGTAAGTAGATTAATAAAATTTTTCTGTATATGAGATGTCATGTTGGAATGAAGATAGTTTTACTTCTTCTTTCCCAATATGGATGTCTGCTATTTCTTTTTCTTACCTAATTGACAAATGATATGTTTTTAAAATGTATTTAAGTCTCACCGCCCATAGCTCAGTGTTTAGGGTGCCAGCCACATATACCCAGGCTGGCAGGTTTGAACCCAGCCTGGGCCTGCTAAAACAATAAGGACAACTACAACAAAAAAATAGCCAGGCGTTGCGGCAGGTGCCTGTAGTCCCAGCTACTTGGGAGGCTGAGGCAAGAGTATCACTTAAGCCCCAGAGTTTGAAGTTACTGTGAGCTGTGACATCACAGCACCCTATTTATTTATTTATCTCAAATAAATAAATAAATAAATACATTGTATTTAAAATGACCAATTATTAAAAATTATTGTAGGCTAATCACATTTTTAAATAACATTCTGATAATTTTGTTGAAATATTTCTCTGACTAAATTTCACATCTATATGCTATACCTTAAATTAATTCTTATGTAACTGAGTCTAATAACACCTTATCTCCAGTATTTCTTCCAAGTAGTAGGCATTAAACTGTTTCACAAAAATCATCTAAAAAACAAAAGTTCCATTTTTTTAAAAAAACACTTTGGGGTAGGTTTTTCTCTCATTTTGTCACCTAGGCCAGAGTGAAGTGGCCTGATCTTAGTTCACTGAAGCCTTGAACTCTTGGGCTCCAGTGACCCTAGTGCCTCAGCCTCCCACGTATCTGGGACTACAGGTACCTGCTGACAAACCTAGCTATCACTGTGATTTAAAAGGCGAATACTATCACACAAATAGAAACTTTTGAAAATTACTGATCCAACTGCTACACTTGAGGCTGGATATTGGTGACGACCTCTGATCTTTTGTTATTTGACTGAGAAATCCTAATTGTCTATTTTATATTGGGAAAGAAATTTTAGCACCTCCAGCTGCATTATACCAACATAATGAATAAATTCCCATTTTACAAGGCAAGGTTGATGAGTGAATTAAATTTTTTCCACTTTTTTCCTCTAAAGAAAGTGTTTTCAGAAAAAAAAAAAAGAAATTATTTTCAATATGCTAGTTCAGGAGAGTCTCTCATGTTGGCAACATGCCATACTTCGATCACATTAAAGTTTAATTTCTGCTTAGTACATGTCGCAAGTTCATTTTCTTTGATAAGGAATTAGCGAAGCAATGAGTCTCCTAATGAGGTAAAATCACAACAGTTGCACAGAAAATCTTTCCTTGAGATACTATGAAGATTTCTGTTGAAATTATCCATTGTTGGAGCATAAAAATTTAAATTATAAACTAAAGTTTGGTCATTCAATCAAAAAATTTACTACTTGGGAGATTTCAAAATAGCAATGTTATCTCAAATACATAATTACTGGAAGAGGATAACTATTTCTTTGGCAGCTTCTGTATATATGAATGTAGCTGAGCCTTACCTGAGGCTGGGAATTTATCATTCATCGATGCTCAAAATAATAAATTTAAAAGTTTAATTTCTTTC
Organism: Perodicticus potto; assembly: GCA_963574655.1. Lineage (NCBI taxonomy): Eukaryota > Metazoa > Chordata > Mammalia > Primates > Lorisidae > Perodicticus > Perodicticus potto. The sequence goes on along the minus strand of CAUYRH010086910.1, from coordinate 9,288 downwards.
TGTTTCTTTTTTTTTTTTTTTTTGAGACAGATTCTCAAGCTGTCAACCTGGGTAGAGTGCTGTGGCATCACAGCTCACAGCAACCTCCAACTCCTGGGCTTAAGTGATTCTCTTGCCTCAGCCTCCCAAGTAGCTGGGACTACAGGGGCCTGCCACAACACCCTGCTATTTTTTTTTATAATTTTATTAAATCATAATTGTGTACATTAGTGTAATCATGGGGCACAATGTGCTGACTTCATATACAATCTGAAATATTTTGGTCGAACTGTTAAACATAGCCAAAAAAAAATAGGTGGGATCACACCTATTTTTTTTTTTTTTTTTTTTTAGTTGTAGTTGTCATTGTTTGGCAGGCCCAGACTGGATTCGAACCCGCCAACTCTGGTGTATGTGGCTAGAGCCTTAGCCACTTGAGCTATAGGTGCCAAGCCTAAAAGTTTAATTTCTTGAAAAATGATTTTTAAGGACACATTTCTGTACACATGACCTTCTACCTGTTTTCTTAACCATTATATATAATTCATCCTCCAAGATTGAACAGAATTAGTGCCATAATGCAAAATATTCTTACATACCATCAATAGCTTGAATAATTCAAAGACCTAAGTACAAAGCTAATTACAACTACAGGTTTACTTATATTTTTCATATACACTACGTCATAATTTGAAACTATAGAAGTACACATTAAAGTTTTTTCTATGACCATTCTTGTTCATTCATAGCATAGGAAATATTTTTTAATAATACACCTTATATAACTGAGTCTAATAACACCTTATCTCCAGTATTTCTTCCAAGTAGTAGGCATTAAACTGTTTCACAAAAATCATCTAAAAAACAAAGGTTCCATTTTTTTAAAAAAACACTTTGGGGCAGGTTTTTTGGCGCCTGTGGCTCAACGGGCTAAGGTGCCAGCCACGTACAGCTGAGCTGGCGGGTTCGAATCCAGCCCGGGCCCACCAAACAACAATGACGGCTGCAACCAAAAATGGCCCGGTGTTGTGGCGGGCGCCTATAATCTCAGCTACTTGGGAGGCAGAGGCAGGAGACTCGCTTGAGCCCAGGAATTGGAGGTTGCTGTGAGCTGTGATGCCACAGCACTCTATCCACAGTGACAGCTTGAGGCTCTGTCTCAAAAAAAAAAAAAAATGCACCTTAAAGGAAAATCAAAAGTAGAGGTTTAGAAATAAGCAAGCAGATATGGATTCATCATTTCCAACAAAATAGAAGTTGGACCGAAAAAGTTTAAGAAACTTCATTTAATAGAACTCAGAGAAATTTAGAAATTACATTCCTGTAATAAGTCAATCTAAAATCCAATTCTTAGATATGAAATAATCTCTGGGAATTTACAATGAGAAAAAACATTTTCTCCTAATGTGTGACAATAGGTATACTAAAAACTCCATGTGTTGGCCTACAAACTAATTTCATAATGTTTTGATGAGTTAGAGCTAAAGAAAGATGAATGCCAATTTAAAAAAACAACTTTTGCTTCTCTAGTGAGGAGTACCTTTTCTCCAATAAGTTCAAAGGATTGAAATTTCAAGGTGTAAGAACCAGAGAACTTGGATCAATTCCAGGAACAGGGGTCACCTCTAGTGCTTGAATTTATGAGGACGATGTTTATAGTTCTATGGAGAAATATTTTATCAGAAAAAAATATTTTGGAAAAGAAGGAAGATTCATCTTCTTAGATGAAACATTATAGATGAGAAACATTTAATATAATATAAATGAGAAACATTATAGAGGAGAAACATTTTATCAGAAAAAGTATTTTGGAAAAGGAAGATTCATCTTCTTAGATGAAACATTATAATCTATAATGTTTATCTATAAATCATTACAATTTATCTATAAATCATAGATTTATCTATAAATCAATCATAATCTATAATGTTTTATCTATAAATCATTCAGTTTCGGCTATGAAGTATAAAACCAATACCATTCAAACATGAGCCTTAATACTTTGTGAATTGTGCAGATCAGTTAACAAACACTGACAGGCATTGGTGACTCTAATAATGAACAGAGACCTTAATTTAAATCAATACATGTTTTTGTCTAATCTCTGCTAAATCCAGCTTTCATTCTGATTTAATCCTTTATTCAACAGTTTTTAAACTATTATACTTGGCATTCAAAGCTGATACCACTCTAACAACCCAAGTTTAATTTTGTGTACTCTTTAGCATTCACTATTTCCCTTGATTATTCCACTACCATACCAGGATTGGTCCTATGTTTATTTCAATCAAATCCTACTCATCTTTCAAATTCCAGTTCAAAACACACTTCCTCTATGGAACTTCTCTTATTACAGTTCTCATTTATTTCATTTTAAATTCTTATAGCCCTTAGTATGCAGTGTATAATTCAGTCTTTAATTATATATTGGGATAACAATTTTATGCATATTCAAAGAATATTTACTAAATATGCCTCTGAAATTCCTGGCACTATGCTAGGCACTCAAGATAGTAAAGTGCATAAAATATAGTAGTCTCTTTCCTCAAAAAGGCCGGGGGAAAAGGCAAGCAAACAAAATGTGAGAAGCAATGTTAAAGCAAAGTACTGTGACAATATGGAGAAACGATCAGTTAATTTTGCCTTACAGAAGAATGTATGGCATGACAGAGAAAGTTTTATAGGTAATTAAGAATGTGAGCTGGACTTACAAGGTTATATAAATTTTCTATGTTGGTAAAAAGGAAAAAGTTATTGTAGGGTTTCTACTTCCATATATGATCTAACAGGTGAACTCCTCCACTACCTGATGCAAAAAACAACTGTGGAACATGAATATTCAGGAAACTGCATATGGCCAGTGTGACAGAGTAGCATTTCCCAAAATGTGTTCTCTGAGAGAGCTTTATGAAACCTGCTAAGAGGTGTTCCTCAAATACTGATTTCATTATCAAATAAATTGAGAAAATTGATTAATATTAAATAGACTTTATCACTGCAGGATTTTTTTCAGAGCTTTTAAATACATATATGACCATGGAAACTTTTTTCCTCTAGTTAATGGAAGTAAGACTCTTTAGAAAACACTAAAGGGTCTTTCGTCTATTGTGGAGTGGGTGGTGAATGATGTAGCTAGAAACAGAGATTTGGGCCAGATTTTAAAGGATCATAACCTCCAGGGTATTAGATTTGTTTTTTGATAGGCAATAGAGAAACATTAAATATTTTATTTAATAGAGTTATATAATCAGGCTACATAATATACTAGGTATACCATAATATACCCAGTATACTAAAAATATATAAGGCTACATAATAAAGGATGGATTCAAGGGGGCAATGTCTGGAACCAAAGAAATCAGTTGACTTCAAGCTCTCAGGTGACTGGAAAAAAAAAAAAAAAAGAAAGAAATCAGTTCAGATGTTATTGCAATGGGAAATAACATAAGGGCCTGCACTGGATTAGTACTACTTAGAAAAAATGTTAGCATTGTCTCACTGAATGTTTATTTATTTGAATCTAAAACTATGCTCAATGTTATATTGCTTATACACTTTCCCCTCAGCCGTAGGATCTGGCATAATGCTGAGCCTGTCAGAAGTGTAAAAAATTGTTTTTAATTCATATTCATTATATATCTTCTGAGAAGTAACTGAGTGTGACAGTTTTGGTTTCCTTGGGAATGCTAGGCAGAAATGAAATTATTATTTAAATCAAGACCTCCAAGTATAAACTTCATTTTCCAGGTGATTATTCTAAGACCATTGTAGGATCCAGCCTCCAAGGCAACCCCATGACCTCCACCTCCAAGTATTCACATTCGATGGTTCCAAATTATACCAGTTTCTCTGGAGGACCAATACCCAAATAATGGTTATGTCACCTCTGAGATTAGGTTTTAAAATCTGCCTTGGCTACTCATATTCTTTCTCTTTTGGATAGTTCACTCTAGCAGCCTTAGGCAGAGGCATGCATGGTAAGTAACTGAAGCCTCACCCAACAGCTATGTGAGTAAGCTTGGAAGTATGTCCATGCAAACACTGAGCAAACGAAACCTACAGCGCCTTTGTTAATATCCAATAGCCGGGCGTTGTGGCAGGCGCCTGTAGTCCCAGCTACTCGGGAGGCTGAGGCAAGAGAATCCCCTAAGCCCAAGAGCTGGAGGTTGCTGGGAGCTGTGACTCTATAGCACTCTACTGAGGGTGATAAAGTGAGACTCTGTCTCTACAAAAAAAAAAAAAAAAAATTTGACACTTGTAAAAAAAAAATTTTAAGACAAAATGCATTACCAAAGATGATAATATTATTACCATAATAATAAGAGGGTGAATTCAATGGAAGATATCAATTGTAAACATGTATTCATCCAATGACAAAGCTTTGAAATTCATAAAGCAAAACTGACACAATTAAAGGGAAAAATGGGCAATTTCTCAGTGTACTGGGAAATTTAACACTCTTCTCTAAGAAATTAACAGACCAATCAGACAAAAAAAAAAAAACAGCAAAAATTTAGATCTGAACAAAACTATTATCAACCACTTTAAGTTAATTGATAGATATGGGACACACACAACCATGTCAGAATGCACAATTTTTTCACGTGCTTATAGTTTACCACAATTATATAGTGAAATAACATTTGACAAATGTGCCAAGGTGATTTCAGGAAAGAAGAAAGATAATCTTTTCAACAAATGATACTTCGACAACCATATACCTGCACAGAAAAAAAATAAACCTTAAATCTTATTGTACACCATACACAAAGATTAATTCGAAATGGATCATATATGTAAATCTGAGAACTAAAACTATTAAATTCCTGGAAGAAAACATAAGAGAAAATTTTTATGACCTTGAGTTAGGAAAACATTTAGAACACCAAAAACTCAAAGTTTAAAAGAAAATCATGAAATAAACCCCATCAAGATTAGTGATGTTTACTCTCTGGAAGACATAATTAAGAAAACAAAATATAAGTCATACTTTGGTAGTAAATGTCTGCAAACATATTTCTAACAAAGGACTGTTGTATCAAAAATATTCCCAATCTGGAAATAACTTGAGTGTTTTTTTCCATGTATGAATAAATGAACAAAATATGGTATATTCATAACTGGAATACTTGTCAGAAATAAAAAAGAGTAACTTATTGGTACATACAACAACATGAATAAATCTCAACATCATGGTAAGCCTTCCATTCTTAATCACAAATAATCCCCCCAATCGGGAAATAATTGGCAATATCTGAAGACATTTTTGGTTGTTACAATTGAAAGATCCTATTGGCATCTAGTAGGTACAGCTTAGAAAGGCTGGTAAACATCCTACAAAGTATAGAACATTTCCTCACAACAACCAATTATCCAGCCCAAATGTCAATAATGTCAAGGTTGTGAAACCTGGTGTGAGCAAAAAAAAGTAAAATTCTAGAAATGGCAAAACTATACTGACACACAACAGAGAAGTAGCTACTTAGGGCTAGAAATGGGAATAGAGGATCAGGTTAAAGGGGCATGAGGTGAGAAAAGTTTGCAGGGTAATACAACCATTTATTTATTTGTTTATTTATTTATTTTGAGACATAGTCTCACTTTGTCACCCTCAGCAGAGTGCTGTGGCATCATAGCTCACAGTAACCTCAAACTCTTGGACACAAGTGATCCTCCTGCCTGATCCTCCCAAATAGCTGGGACTACAGGTGCTCACCACAACACCCAGCTATTTTTAAAGATGGGGTTTCACTCTTGCTCAGGCTAGTCTCAAAACCATGAGCCCAAGCAATCCACCCGCCTCGGCCCCCGAAAGGGCTAGGATTACAGGCGTGAGCCACTGCACCCGGATAATACAACCATTCCATATACTGATTACAGTGGTGTTTACACAATTAAGTACAATTAAAAAAATTCACAAGCTGTTTACTTAAAATTTATTTTTAAAATACTGTGTGCATATTCATCACACTTTAAATATGAAGATTTCTTGGAGGAAAAGCATTGAAAGAGATGGTAAGAGAACTCCATAGATGAACTTTGCCAGCCTCAACTATAAGATTGAGAAGAGTTAAAATTAAACTGCATTGACACTTCCAGGTCACTGAGCTATTATTTAGTACCACAACACACCAGTGTACCTTGATACATGAAAAATAAAGAGTCAAAGCCTGGGCTTGGCGGCTCACACCTGTAATCCTAGCACTCTGAGAGGCTGAGGCGGGTGGATTGCCTGAGCTCAGGAGTTCGAGAGCAGCCTGAGCAAGAGGGAGACACTGTCTCTAAAAATAGCTGGACATTGTGGCAGGCGCCTATAGTCCCAGCTACTTGGGAGGCTGAGCCCAAGAGTTTGAGGTTGCTGTGAGCGATGATACCATGACACTCTGTGGAGGGTAACAAAGTGAGACTCTGTCTCCAAAAAAATAGAATTAAATTGATGTCTTATTGAGTTCTACAAAGGTTAATGAATAATACAGATGTCTTATTCTACCTCTTTTAATTCTGTTTTTTTTTTTTTTTATTTCAGGTTAATGTGAGGGTACAAACAACTAGGTTACAGTATTTGCATTTGTTAAGTAGAGTCCCTCTTGTAGTTGTTTCCTGCACCCAAAAGGTGTGCCATATACCCTTACATTGTGCCCATCAAGTGGGAGCACACCAATACCTTTCCTCTCCTCCTCTCTCCCCACTTCTTCGTTTTGCCTCCCCTCCCAACTTGAATTGAATGGAGTTTTTCTCTTATGTGGGCGTGTGTTGGATCATCTACTAGCTTCATATTGGTATTGAGTACACTGGATATTTGATTGTCCATTCTCGTGATACTTTACTAAGGAGAATATGTTTCAACTCCATCCATCCAGGTTAATACAAAAGATGTAAAGTCTCCATCTTTTCTATGGCTTAACAGTATTCTGTGGCCTCTTTTAATTCTTAAAAAACAATCCCACTTGCAGAAAATCTAGTTCAAGATTATTCCAGCAAGTATTTGTGGGATATTATTCACCATGGAAAGCAGAGTATTATATATAGCTCTTTTATGAATTTTCAAGACCTTCACTATAGAATTTCCTTGATAAATAAATAAATAATAAATGCTTTCCTGGAGAGCCGTAAAATTCTGGGAAACACTGAGTAAATGAGGCTAACATTCACTTCATGGCCACAAAAGGAACATCTATTACACTTCCTTAACAAATGTTGCTTTGACCACGAAGGAAAAAAGACAGAACTACTGTTGATGAAAGTCAATAAGCAGGAGGTGAGATTGCTTCTTTATTCTGGGGTTAGGTCAGAACTTTGCTTTCACTCTGAGTCTTACTGAGACAGTTCTATAGGTAATACCTCCTTACCACTCGCTGCTACTCTCAGAAAAAAAGTTATTTCTCCCATTTGCGTCATTAAACCCTTGGAAAAAAATCATATCGGAAGTAATAAAAAGCATTACATTCAGCTCTGTGTAAAAGATTTCTTATGAAGACAGAGAAACAGAAAGCCAGGTTGCCCTCAGAGTCTCTGGAGGCTCCAGAGTTCTATGTGAATCCTGGCAACTCTACTAGAGCTATAAAGACAAAGAAAAATATGAAGATACAGAAAGAAAGCTCTTTTCCAGTGTTTCAAACTTCGAAAAGAAAGCATTTTTAATGCTGACTTAGAAAATTGCTTAGTTTTTTAAAAATAATAGTAACCATGCTTTATTGAACTGACCGCATGCAATCTAATTACTTTAAGTATACTATCGTAGGATCTTTAGAACTATCTTGTCACACAAAAGATAAAACACTAATATAGTCTGGCAAGGAGGAAAGGAGAAGAGGCAAAGGGGAGGGAGAGGAGGGAAGGTGATTGGCTGGATCTCACCTAAGGTGCACAATGTGAGGGTGTTCAGCACGCCCCCTGGATGAAGGACTCAACTAGGACTTGAACTTTACCTTAGAATTGAAAACAATGTAACCTAAACATTTGTGCCCTCACATTAATTTGAAATGAAAAATGAAAAAAATATAGTCTTTAAAAATTTCTTAGTTTTACCATCTTTATCCAAGTGAATGCCTTTCATTAATAGTAAACTACCTTTGCATAGCCCTCAAATTTGCTGCTTGTATGGCCATCTAATTCTCATTCCATACTGATGAGACTCTAAGGTTTCGATACGGATGCAGATATAATAGCTCCTTACCACTGCCAAGGTTGTTTTTTTTTTTTTTTAATTTCCTTTTGTCTTTCTTTATATCTTGTTATTTTTCTCAGACTGGTTTCGAACTCTTGTCAATCAGTCCTCTCACCTCAGCCTCCCAGAGTGCAAGGATTGTAGATGTGAGCCACCCCACCCAGCTTATCTAAGGATTTTTAATTTGGAGCTTCCACTTGATTCTGGGATGATACCAAAGCTAGGAATGCCATCAGGAATGCAAGATGGCCAGTTGTAATTATATGTGGCTAGTTTGGGGAAGTTGAATGACAGTGCTATTTTGGTACTAGTTTGAATAAAACTAAAGGAGTAAACTGATAATTTGTTCATATCAAATAAGAAAATATTGACCGTTGTATCTTGGCTTTTATCTTGAGTTTATACAACACACAGGATTCTTTCTAGTAAGACCTGCTCTAGGAGCAGAGGCTGGGGGAAAAAATCAGACTAAGTTAAATGGTCCCACCTTCCCCACTCCCTCCATCTTCACTTTTGCCTTTTTATGTCTTCTTTGTATATAAGATCTTGGTTGGAGGAAGCAGAAAAAGAGCCTACAGCTAGGGTGTGGAAAGGGGCTTGTCTTGGAATAGTAGAAAAAGAAAAACTTGGGGGAAAGAATTCAACATTTTTCAAAACTGGATTATTTTCAAAATCATACTAATCAGTAACTAGGTTAAATATGAATGTATATTATGCATCAAATTTCTTTTTTTTTTTTTTAATGCACCAAATTTCCTAAACTTAAAAATGTCTTCCTGGTTCAAAGTAATTCTAGGGGCAGAGCAAGATGGCAGCTTCCTTGTGGCTGGGCACGGTGAGACTGGGGAGAGAAGACTTCAGGCATCTCTGGCAGGCGGGATCTACCCGGGCTCTTCCCCTTGGGGACAAAGAGAGACAGCGTGAGGCTTCTGGACACCCTGAGGAAGGCAAAAGTGGCAGAGACTGGGCAAGTGGTTGCGTCTGTTCGTTTGGTCTGATCATGTCAGCGGCTGTGGGTGGGGCAACAGTGGGACTGCAGGCTGGAAAGGCCTTGCCTGTGAGCTGTTTGGGTTTCTTTTGGACTTGGCACTCGGTTGAACTGCCTTGGGAGAACTTGGGCAGGAGTGTGGGGGTTTTTGAGT
>CAUYRH010086901.1:0-14453 GCA_963574655.1 Perodicticus potto | reverse complement strand
TACTGTATGAAGGCATTTGTACACTGCATTCAGTAAGTTCTGCCTGTGCCCTTCCAAGATGCCCAACTGTAGCACAAGATTAGGGGAAGAGAAGGAAGGGGGAAGGTTGGGATTGAGGGAGGTAATTGGTGGGGCCACATCTACAGTGCATCATTTCTTTATTCCACATCTCGGCAGCACTCCACAAAAGAGTTTTCCCTAGTGGCTGTCTCATCTTGCACACTTCCCATTCATTCATTCTTCAGCCTCCTACTGAAATTGCTCACATTAAGGTTGCCAATAACTTTCATGCTGACAAATCCAAAATGCCTTCCTGTTCTCATCTTAAACTCTGCAGAGTTTGACAGAATGGAATACTCCTTTAAGAATATAGTAGAATCCTTATAAGTTGAGCACCCAAGGACTATAACAAACTGGTCAATTACAGAGATGTTCAACATCAGGACCTTTCATTGAGTGCTTGTGGTGCATATCTGGTCTCTGAAAATTAGGTCAACTTAAGGAGGTGGTCAGTGTAGGGAGGAGGTCAAATACTGTACTTTCCCCCCTTCTTTTCTGATTTGCCTGAGGAAAAATTGCAGACAATAGAATTCACCCTACCTAACTTAGGCAGGATTTCATAGAGGAAGTTGAGTGCTTACAAAAGCACCGAAAGGATTAGAGGTGAGCTGAGGGCTGTTACCCACCACATTTACCCTGCAGAAACACCTCCCAGAACCACGCTGGAGGACTGGCTTGCCACAGGAGCTGTGGCCTCTGCTGCAGTTGGCTGCTGTACCACAACTTCTGGCTCCAGGCCCCTGTTGCTCCTACTGCAGTCCCTGCCAATTCAGTCAATGCTCAGTCTTAGTCTCTTGACCATGACAGAGCTTGGGACTTTCTGGGACCCTTTGATGGAAAACCAAATGCCCCATCAGCTGTGCTTTCCAGGAGGTACAACGGACACATGTATGCCCCATCCTCCAAATCTTGAGCTATTGCACCTCCTTGGAGAAAGCTAGTTCTGTGCAGATGTGAGCTGGAGGGGCCTGGGGAAAGGTAGTCATTAGCTTTCCACGCTCTAGTGGACATGGGGCACACGGCAAGGAGGTGTGAGTTGGAATTGAGTGAGGCCAGCTTCTCTAGCATCAAGTTCTTCTGATTTTCTTCCTCCTTCAGAGTTTAGTTCGTCTCAGTCTTTCTGCTCAGCTGACCTCTAAATATCCAAGGGCCTCAGGATCCTCAGAGCTTGATCCTAACCAGAGGGGTGGCATGGTTGTTCTGGTGTTGAATGTGCTGGGTTCCAGATGGGAGCTCAACACCCAGGCTTGGGGGGTGTAGCAGCCACCAGCCAGACTACCTTTGCCTACCTGAATGAGCTGTTACCAAAAGCAATGGAGAAAGGTCCTTTTCCATCCTCCTGTCCCCATGTCTGGCTACTGCAGCAAACATCCCTTTTGGGGCTGATGTTCATTCTCTCAGGTCTGGTCAACCTCAAGTGCCATCCACTCTAAATGACCAGACAGAAGCAACTTGGCATAGCATCTGGATTTCATTCTGAAGTTGGGTCCAGAATCCTCAAATATATGCAACCCTGAGATTAGAAAATAGGATTGAAGGCTTCTTGGCAGGTAGGGTCAGAGGCTGCCTTCTCAAGTCCCTGTAGCTGAGCAGCTGACGAGGGCTAAGTAGGGTAGGGGAGCATTCCTCTCATCCAGGCTGAATTATACACTCGTCCTCTCAGCCTTTCTCTGTGATTTGGACACTTCCCTTGGGAGCCTGCCAATCTCCAAGACACCAAGAGGTTCAGCAAACCATTCCAGCAGCTTTTCTCTCTGCTGAGAAACACACCACTGGCCCAAAGGCTGAGTGAAACTTCTGGGGCTCTCCCCACTATAAATGCTGGAGTGCCAGCTTTCAAGCTAGTGAGCGCTGGGTGGGCTTGGCTTCGTGCTCGGGAAGCCCTGGAATACTTTGGTGGGGCTCCTCCCTTTCCATCTTCCTCTGCTCTGCTCTTCTTCCCCTCTCTCCTTTCTCTTCCCTTCATTGGCCTTTGACTGTGATTTTCTTTGAAGGAAAAAATTATTTTGCCCCAGGAAACTCATTTATAGCAAAATAAGTGAAAGGTCTGGGCATCTGGCCCCATGTGGGGCTTGTTTGTGGGTTATTGCTTTAGCATGCCTTCATCTGGCTCGGCTTGGAACTGAAAGCTTGGAACCTTTCCCTGCCAGCATCACACCTGGTTTCAGCTGGAAGGGAAACAACTTCAGCTTTTCATCTTCTGGGCCTCTTTGTTATTATTGGATCCAAGCTTTGGCCTGGGATCAGACAGGGAGAAGGCTTAGGAGACTGGGAACCAGAGCTGGAAACCATCCCAGAGGTCAGGGAAGAGAAAGGCCTCCCACAACTTTGGCACGGCTGTTCCTCCGGAGCCTGGGCTGGAGCTCCCAGGCTAGCTGGGTTGACCTGCAGCATGTTGGACCTACAGAAGGATGGGTCCTCTGGTTTGAGGGCTGTTGCTGATTTTAGATCCATGAGAAAAGTCCTTTTTAGGCCCCTTGCAATAAAGGATTTTAAGTGATTCTGCTTAAGTGAGAGATGCATAAAGATGTCAGCAAGCGAAAGGGTTAAGCTGAGAAAACCAAATGCTAAATTTCCTGAGGAGGGAGATTGCTGTTGGGGATGGTTTAATGGTTAATATTTTCTTAAAAACTGGCTTATTTCTACCCCTTCATTTTTTTTTCAATGTAGCTTTGAGAAAAACGAAATTACCCTTCAGCATGCCTAAGAGGATTTTGTCTATCTTAAGTTTCAGGATATTTATGGTGTGCATATCTAGTGAAAACCATTTCCCATAAAAATACCAAAGGAGGGCATTTCCATGGGACTTTAAGCTTATTTAAAATTAATTGCAGATTCATTTCAGTGCACATTCACTGAGGGTTTATTATTATTATTAATATGAAGAAATGGTGAGGGCTCTGCCAAAAGTAGAAAGTGGCTGCTCTCAGAGTTTCTTGCAAGCAGAAGTCACTGGCCTCTAAATTTATGGGCTGACCAGTCTCTGGCCTGTCTCTGATTAAATGACCAAGGCTTGGGTGGCATTCCTGGCTGGGCCATCCATGGCTTCCTGCTTCCCTCCTTTTCCCCTTCCTTCCTGGCAGACAAACAGCACCACAGTGAATCATGACCTGGGGGCGCTGAAGGAGTAAAAGAGAGGGAGCCATGTGCTAAAGTCTCCTGGGAGGTGCAAATGAACTCTACAGGGGGTGGCCCAAGGCAAAAGTCCTATAGGGTCCCTCTGCTCTGCACTGGAGCTGCTGAGGACACAAAGATGTGTTCCATGGGATTTGAGTAAGTCTCTGAATTCTGGACATGAAAGAAGCCTTGGAATGTGAAAGAAGCCTTGGTGAGCATCTTGTCTACCTGCTTATTTTACACTGAGCAACGCAGGAGGGGTGAGGGACTTTCCCAAGGTCATGAGGCTGCAGGATCAGGTCTCCCAGAGCCTGAGTCCTGGTCACGTGTGCTCCATCCCACACTGAGGCCCTGGGAAAACCACCTCTTGGATTGGCAAGCAGAGGATGCTGCCACCTGGAGCTAGGAGCTACTGAGGAGAAGGCACTGCTCCTTCTTGCGGGAGCCCAGGGGTTACAGCAGTGCCTGTGTCCTGTCAGCTGAGACAACTCTTCCCCCAATATTTCTTATTTTTACTGGCTTTTTAGAGATTGGTTTAGGGGTCAAAGCTACAGAGCAAATGTACATTTATCACTTGCGAAGATGATCATGTGGCCTTTTCTTATGAGCATCTCATTTATTTCTCATAATTCTATGAGGCCAGTAATTTTATGACCACCATTGTATAGGGGAGACCATAGGAGTGATGTGAGAAGGTCTACTTCTACCACCATCCTGTGGTTCCTGCCTCCCACAAGTCCTGGAGGACTACAGTGGCATTTCAGGTCTCCTGGTATCAGTGTCCAGAATTCCTTAGGAAGTCTGGTTGCCCTATGCCTTCTACACAGTCACCATAGGACCCTTTGGGAAGGGATTGGGAAGTGGTTTACAGTATATACTTATTATAGCATTACAGGATCCTTCCTCAAGGGCATCTGGCCTCCTCTCCAGTCAATGGGCCCCAGTCTGTGAACTGACTTTGATCTGAAAGCTGTCTGGAGAAACACATGACCTATTGTGGCAGCTTCTGTTTGCCAGCTCTTAGTGTTTTTTTTTTGGTGGGGGGAGATACAAAAGAAAATATCACTGTTCAGTTGTCTATTGTGCCCCTCAGAAGAATAGCATGATCCATTGGTAGGCACCAAGATTGCTGTGGTTGGGGCACTCTAGCTCACTGCCTTTTATACATTAACTATGTTCACCTCACTGACACTGAATAAATCCTCTCCTTGCACCAGCCTTTTGGGAATTCCATCATCTGCACTCAGAATTCTGGCCCCTAGTTCATGGCAGCATCCACTACTTCCAACCCTATCCTGTACACAGCACCACCACCACTGGGCTTCCAAAGGATGCTGGTGGTCCAGTCCCCTTCCTGTGTCACTTTTATTGTCTTAGAATGGGGATAGGCTCTGCTTACTTTGGGGAAAAAACTGAGTTCTCAGCTTTGACATAATATGTCTGTTACAACATTCCCACCTTCCCGAGAGTTGTAACCCTTCCTTAATATTATGCTCAGCCTTCCAGCACTGCCATCTCCAAGACCTTAGGCCTTGCTTGAGTCTAAGATTAAAGAAGCTGTCAGAAGCATCTAAGGATTGGCTTCAGAGTCCTTGTCAAGATGTGAAACCTGACTTAAGACAGGTTTCCCCATCACAAAAGACATTTGACCTTATCTTTAGCCAACCATACTGAGCCTAAATTCCAAGAACTTGCTCTCCCATGTTCATCAGCTGGGTGCTATGGCTCTTTTGATGTGTAAGCTGTCTCCCTCCAGAGAAGCAACATGTTTCTCTGCTTGGAGTGTGCCGAATTCTGACCTGGGTTATTGGCCTCAGGCAATAAGTGATGGTGGAGGAGGAAACTTGAGAAGGTCCAGCATCATTTTGGGAGGCACCTGTCTCAGGTAAAGCTTTTGTATGGCCCACAGGCATGGCAAGAGGACAATCTTCTCTAACAAAGAGGAGAGAGCTTCTTTTAGTCCTAATGATTTAGGTAATCTAGGAGTTAAAATTCTATCTTGTATACTCAAATGTCTCATTTCAGGCCTCAGAAGGCCTGTCTCAGGTGCTCAATGGCAGCTGGAGAAAGTTCCACTTGAGCTCAGTCTAAACCTGAGGATATCCTGCCAGCAAAAGAATTTCTCCCTCAGCCAACACACCTTTGTTACCACTGTTCCGTAGCTCTGGTATATCTATAGGGAGAGGTCTGGTTCCCTCTGGCAGACCACAGAGTTGAGGAGATGACTATCCAAAATTAGACCTCAGCCAGATCATTCTATTAATGCTGATGTTGGGTGGGATGTGTCTCCACTTGGTTCGTGTACCTCAGCAGTATTGGGATCTCCCAAACCTCCGTCCACTGTTGAGATACACTTTCTCAGGGCCATGTCAGTCACTTTTCCCTCTATGGCTTTCTGTACTGTTACTGGATTCACAGATGCAGCAGAGCTGCACTGCCTCTGTCTATGCAATGCCCAGTCCTAGCCAAGAAGTGCAGATATTCTGGTCTCTGCAGGGGTTGGAATTCTAAACCGCCAGGCCAGGGGGGAAGGGTAGACTGGAAGTTCAAGGTGGCAAGGAAAATATTTGTTTAAACTTCCTGCCAGACAAGGGAATTCCTGGGCTCACAAACAGGGACTCTCTGGAGGAGTCCCAACTTCCAGCAATTACCTCTGGTGGGGGTGAGGGAGGAGAGCCTCAGTTCATTGCTAACAAGTAGAGATCCCACAGCAAGTAAGCAACTCTTTTAGGGGAGGGGATGGACACACATCCTCTTCGGGATGAGATCTGTACCTGAAATTTGTTTCCTTGGAGTCGAAGCTTGCCTTGGCAGGGAAGATATGCCATTATCTATCTCTTCTCTCAGCTTGACTCCCCTCCTTTGGCTTTGTTGGGTTCTTTCTGGCCATTATCTCTCCCTCTGGACTGGAGCTTCTGTTGAAAGCTGGCTCCAGTCAACCATTGTCCCCCATTCCCCCTTGCTCTCATTGAAAGTGAAAATTGGAGTTTTCCAATCCGAGGATTTAGCAAAACACAAAACACGTTGAAACCAAACAAGCAAACAGACAAAAACACTACCAGACACACAAGCACACAGATGCATGGACAATCAGAAATAACTGGACATACAGACAAAAAACAACTACAACAGAAATGATGATAATCAAACAAAAAAAAAAAACCTCTAAAAATCTGATGTAAGCACTCTCATCAAACCATAAGAAGGAAGAAGAGGAAGAGAAGAAAAAAAATATTTTTAATAAAAAAAGAAAAAAAATTAAAAAATTAAAAGAAAATTAACAATAACTCTGACAGGAAAAGGAAAAAAAAAGAGAGAACAAACAAAAAAAAGGCACCAACCACCAATATGTTATTCTTATATATTTGTTTATAAATAATACAACTATATGGATGATGTAGGGGTCAACTTTAGTAGGAATATATTTATATTGCAATAAACTTTATGGACACCAGGTGGCGCTGTGAGTGGTTCCCAGGCTTATACCTGACTCACATTTATTTTGTTAGCATGGTTACCACTGTATCTGGCCCATAGAAGGAGGTGCCGGTGGTTGCCATTTCTGAAATTTCAAAATATGTCTGTTTTCCAAATGGCTGCCCAACCTTGGCTGACCTGTTCCAGACAGCCCCAATATCTGACCTCCAAATTCGACGCAGGAGTCCACGTTTCACCAATTTCTCCACTCAGCACTTAGTTTCCCTGCCAACTGGGAATTGCGATCTTCCATGGGGGAGGGGCTGGTTGCTGCTGGCATCCACCTTTTCAGCAGTGGTGCAGAGATTTTTCTGTCAGTGTCTGCAGCTCAAGATTACACTTTTGAGTCCAGCAATCCATCTGTTCGCTGCACACCCCAAACTGCCAGTCTACACCAATATTCCCCACCAGGAATGATCAAGTTCATTCATTCACACCTGCTGTACTGGGAAAAGGTGCCCATGGCAGGTCACCATTTCTGACATTTCAAAATGTGTTTGTTGTGACCCCTTTTTAACAATGAAAATACATTGTGGCCTTAGGAAGGTTGAGAACCACTGCTCTAAACTGTTTTCCAAAGTGGCTATTTTGCATTCCTATCAGCAATGGCTGAGAATTCCTGTTGCTCTACATCTTTGCCAACATTTGATGCTGTCTGTGTTGTGGATTTTTTCCATTGTAATAGGTTTGTAGTGGCATCTCACTATTGTTTTAATGTGCAATTCTCTTATGACGTGATGTTAAGCATATTTTTGGACACTTATTTATCATCTGTTTATCTTTTGTGGTAAGGGGTCTAGTTAGACCTTTTGCCCATTTTTTAGATAGATTGTTCATTTTCTTACTCTATTCTAAGATTCTTTTGTATATTTTCAATAATAGTATTTGTCATATGTGTCCTTTGCAAATATTTTCTTCCAGTTTGTGGCTTGTCTTCTCATTTTCTTGACAGTGTATTCAACAGAGCAATAATTTTTTTTGTTTTTGAGACAGAGTTTCACTATGCCACCCTTGGTAGAGTGCAGTGGTGTCACAGCTCACAGCAACCTCAAACTCTTGGGCTCAAGTGATTCTCTTGCCTCAGCCTCCCAAGTAGTTGAGACTACAGATGCCTGCCACAATGCCTGGCTACTTTTGTTGCAGTTGTCCTGTTGTTTAGCTGGCCCAGGCCAGGCTCAAACCCACCACCTTTGGTGTATGTGGCTGGTGGTGTAACTACTGTGCCAAGCCAACAGAGCAAAAATTTTAAATTTTAATGAAGCCTACCTTATCAGTTACTTCTCAATACTTTTGGTGTTATACCTAAAAAATCATCACCAAACCCAAAATCATTAAGATTTTTTCCTTTGTTATTTTCTAAGAGTTTTATAGTTTTGCATTTTATATTTAGGTCTATTATCCACATGGAGTTAATTTTTGTGAAGGGTGTAAGGTCTGTTTCTAAATTTGCCTTTTTTTTTTTTGCATGTAGATGTCCAGTTTTCCAGCACTGTTTGTTGAAAGACAATTATTTTCTCCATTATATTGCCTGTGCTCCTTTAAGATCATTTGACTGTGTTTGTGTGGATCTAAGTTTCCCACTGATCAGTTTATCATTTCACTGCTATCACACTGCCCTAATTAGTATGGCTTTAGAGTGAGTATTGAAGTTGGATCATGTCAGTCCTCTGGTCCGGTTCTCCTCCAATACTGTATTAGGTATTCAAGGGTTTTGCCTCTCCATTGAAACTTTAGAAATAGTTCACTGATATCTACAAAATAGCTTGCTGTAATCTTATTTGAGATTACATTAAATCTGTAGATCAAATTGGGAAAAACTATTATCTTAAATTTTTCTATCCATAAACATGAAATATTGCTACATTTATTTATTTTTTATTTTATTTTTTGAGATGGGGTCTTGTTCTGTTGCCCTGGTTAAAGTGCAGTGGCATCGTCATAGCTCACTGTAGCCTTCAACTCCCGGTCTCAAGTGATCCTCCTGTCATGGCCCCTCGGACTGCTAGGATTATAGGCATGAGCCACTGTGCCCACCCAGTTTTTCTTTGATTTTTTTAATTAGAGTTTTTTAGGTTTTCTTTTTAAAGCTCCCAAAGCAATTAACAAAATTCATACAACTAGCTGGGTGTGATGGCTCATGCCTGTAGTCTTAGCACTCTGGGAGGCTGAGGTGGGAGATTGTCTGAGCTCAGGAGTTTGAGACCAGTGTCAGAAAGAGTGAGACCCTGACCCCATCTTCTACTAAACATAGAAAAATTAGCTGGCATGGTGGTACAGGCTGGCAGTCCCAGCTGTTTGGTAGGCTGAGGCAGGAGAACTGCTGAGCCCAGGAGTTTGAGGTTGCTGTGAGATATGACATCATGGCACTCTAGCTTGGGGCAACACAGTGAGACTATCTCTAAAAAAAAAAAAACCAAAAAAGCCATACAACTAACACAATCTTTATTATTACCATCATCCCCATACTGTTCAAAAGCCAGAGCTACTGAATAACCCAAAAGTTCACCATTCACCACAGTTAAGTGTCTTAGAAATTGTGGTGTTGCTGCTTTCCAGGGGTTATCACACCCTATTGCTGTAGGACTGGCAAGGAATCTAGCTCCTAAATCCCTAAGAGTTGGGTCTGTGAAATAATTGTTTTAGTTGGAGGTTCCCTCAAATGTAAAGCCTGAGACAAAGGTATGCATGTAGGTAGTTTACTCAGGAAGTGGTCCTAAGGGTGGCAGTGAGGGATGGAAGAGTAAAACTCAGAAAAGAAAAACTACAAGGCTGTTTCACTGCTACAGGCAGTCACCTGCTCCCACTGGGACATCCTGAGAAGCCTCATGAAAAGGTTTCAGAATTGTCTGCCTAGAGCAGCGGATCTCAACCTGTGGGTCATGACCCATAGGAACTGTATAGCCTAGAGGATGAAAGTGATAGGCATGACTACTATGACAAATAGCAACAAAAATTATGCTAACGTTTACTGAGCCAGTATGTGCTGGCCATCATGTTACACATTTTACATGAAGATGATCCTCCCCATTTTAAAATCCCTAGGGTTTTAGGCTACATACAGTGCTTAGAGCCGATGTGGAGAAGGGACCAGATAACATGGTAAGTAAAGAAACCTAAATTTGAATTTCAGCTCCACCATGAATAGCTACATAACCTCTGACAAATGACTTAACAAGTGACTCTTGGCCTTAATTCCCTCATCTGTAAAATGGATTTATAATATACTTGTCTCCCTAGGTCATTGCAAAGATTAAATAATTCTTGTGTGGAACTTGTGCAGATTCAACATTACCAAAAAAACAAAAACAAAAAACTGCTGGTAGCTGCTGTTTTGGGCAGTAGAAGTTCTAAAGGTAATTAATATTATAGTAACGTTTACATCTAGGAATCTGCATCCACAAACTTGAGTAAAAAGGAACTATTAGATTTACCAGCCAGGGGGATTCATTACTATGTTTATTTTCTATAATTCCACTTAATTGTTAAATCTACACATTCTCTTGCCTCCTCCCAAGCTGGAAGAAATTTTAAGCTCAGTCATTGTTGGGATTTCTCTCCCTCCCCTCAATGATGTCTGAGGCCCTAGGGCTTGAGGAGGAGGCTCTGGTCATCCTCCCATCCACACAGACTTCCTCTGAGATGTACCCAGAAGCATCTTCTGCTGCTGGAACCCCATAAGGTATATGGGGTACTCTGCCACCAGCCCTCTGTGGGGGTATAGCTCTGTTACCAGGGAACTGTTCCCAGCCTCTTCTGAGACACTCCATCCACCTTGACCATCAATCCCTTTCCTTTTCTCCCCCTCAAGCTCTCTGGCCTCCTGCAGACTTGGCTTTCCAGAGCAAAAGCCTTAAAGCTATTTCTGTTTCCCACCTGGAACATAGTTCCCAGGAGGCACTGAAAGGCACAACCACTGTGCTTGACCAGGGGACAGGAAGAGGAGAAATCCAGCCATGCCCTGATGCTGTTTCCCTCCCCAGGGCCTCGCCTGTCTGCAGAGCCTTTCTGCAGTTCCAGCTTGGCAGCTCCTGAGTTCCCCCCAGATTGTTTTCCTCTCTAGAAACTGTGACTCTGTCCAGCAGAGAGAAGAGTTGGCCAGCTGGGAAGGAAACAATCAGAAGCCTTTCCCCACACTCTTGGCTTGACTTTATTTGGGGAGGGCTCCTCTGCCACAGCCTGGTCCCTTCTCTAGTCCTGGCCAGTGAGATCCAGCCTCCGACTGTTCAGCTGCTGTGTGCTCCTTCTCCCCTCCACTCCACAGACTTTCCAAACAGATTATCCTCAATCAGCACTTAGCAGTGAGACTTCCTGGCCCATAGACTTCACCTGAGCCCTCAATTACCTGCTGCATAAACCTGACTTCTTTAGTTCTTCCTTAACTCTCCTCAATTGCCTGCCCAATGGGAAGTACAGTGTATTGGTAAGAGCTTAGGCTTGAAAGTTTGGGGGCCAAAATTCTGACTGTCATTAAATAGCCCTGCAACTCACTGGTGACCTTGCTGAGGCAAGAGTATGTGTAGACTTAACAATTAAGTGGAATTAATGGAAAATATACATAGTAATGAATCCCCCTGGCTGGTAAATCTAATAGTTCCTTTTTACTCAAGTTTGTGGATGCAGATTCCTAGATGTAAATGTTACTATAATATTAATTACCTTTAGAACTACTATTGCCCAAAACAACTACCAGCAGTTTTTTGTTTTTGTTTTTTTGGTAATGTTTGATCTGCACAAGTTCCACACAAGAATTATTTAATCTTTGCAATGACCTAGGGAGACAAGTATATTATAAATCCATTTTACAGATGAAGGAATCAAGGCCAAGAGTCACTTGTTAAGTCATTTGTCAGAGGTTATGTAGCTATTTATGGTGGAGCTGAAATTCAAATTTAGGTTTCTTTACTTACCATGTTATCTGGTCCCTTCTCCACATCGGCTCTAAGCACTGTATGTAGCCTAAAACCCTAGGGATTTTAAAATGGGGAGGATCATCTTCATGTAAAATATGTAACACGATGGCCAACACATACTGGCTCAGTAAACGTTAGCATAATTTTTGTTGCTATTTGTCATAGTAGTCATGCCTCCCATTTCACATTCCTTCTTTAATATTAAAGTAAAAAAAAATTTAAACTACAGTGAAATGCCCTTTTTTCCCCAGTTTTTGGCCAGGGCTAGGTTTGAACCCGCCACCTCTGGGATATGGGGTCAGCGCCCTAGTCCTTTGAGCCACAGACACTGCCCCAGTGAAATGCCCTTCTTTCTGTGAAGTTTTCTTTGTTTCAACTCTGCCAAACAGTATCCAATTGCTGTCTGTCTGACAACACTCAAATGTGTGCTCCATCCTGGTAGGTTCCTACTGCTGGCCCCAGCCTCTGTCCAGTTGCTCCCAGACTGTGGGTGCTTTGTGAAGACAGAATCCTTTCTTCCCTGGGAGTTCTTGGCATCACTTGGATGTTCTCCAGTGGCTGAGGGCTGACTCCTGTGGGGGTCTCAAAGAGAGCACCCCCCTGCTCTTGTGGGCAGGACTGCCTTTCTCTACCCTCAGGGACTCTAGGGCTGAACGGGCTTCAGCCAAATGGTTCCTCTAGGTAAGACCAGTTCTTAGCAAAAGTGTCCTTCCTTTTTGCATCAATGTGTAGTCTGGGGGCAGAGGCTGATCTTCCCCAATCAGGTTGCCTTGTCTCTTTAATTATCTCTTTTCCCTCCTAATTGCATGGCTGATGTCTTGCTTCTTTGTCTCAGTATCTTCAGAAGATAGAGCATGGGCTTGAAATTAGGCTCCTGGATTGGAATGCTGGGGCCACTCAGAGTAAGTCATTTAACTTCTCAGAGCTTTGATTATTCTATCTGAAAAATGTTGTAAGACGATCCTTTCACAGAGTCGATGTAACCTGGCTCTGAGCCTGGCACATATTAAAAACTACATTCATGCATAATAGTTTTCTTTCCTGCTTTCTTTAGCAGCCATTTGGGGCTGTCATTCTTAGGAGTGAAGGGTTAAAGATATGATATCTTAACCCAAAGGAATACATTTCTAGTTTTAAGGGCTGCTGAAGGCTAAAGGTACTCTGGATCAATAGGCTTTTGGCTCCTTTTCAGCCTCCACTGCCTGC
Organism: Perodicticus potto; assembly: GCA_963574655.1. NCBI lineage: Eukaryota > Metazoa > Chordata > Mammalia > Primates > Lorisidae > Perodicticus > Perodicticus potto. The sequence goes on along the minus strand of CAUYRH010086901.1, from coordinate 1,683 downwards.
CTGTATTATTCTTATTCTCTCTGTGGTTGTTATCAGTGTGGCCAAAGAGTGATTACTCAAACACTCTGGCACAGTGGTTAAGGACTCTGGTTCTGAGTCAGACAGACCAAGGTTCACACTTCAGCCCTGACTGGTTGGTAACTTTAGGTGACTTACTTAACTGCTTAGACTTTAGTTTCTTTATATTTTAAATGGAGATAATTTGTGTTACCTCATAGATGCTGTTGTAGTGATTAAATGTGATAGTGCATGCAAAACATTTAGAATGATGCTTAACATGTAGTTAAGTGCCCACTAAAAATTAGCTACCATTATTATTATTAGAAGACAATCTGTAGAACATTATTAGTTCCATCACTTTTATACTGTTCTTAGACTCCATATAGATAAGATAAAATCCCCTTTGTGGTTGTCCACAGGGTCTGGGTCCGGTGTTAGTAAATGTGAAGGAGGCATGAAGGCAATACAATGAAATCCCTGTAGCATTTATGAGGCCTGGGTGGTGCTGACAACGTGAATCATGACTCCATTTGGGGATAATTGTGCACAACCACAAATGTTTCCAGACTTCTTTCAGGGAGTTTGATGGATAGGACATATTGAATTGGATTCTAGAAGAAAGCAATAAAAAAGAAGTGGATAAATGATTTTGAACAAAAAAACCATGATTTTAAAGGAATATCTGAGCTGATGAGAAAATAAGGAATGTATAGGAACAAAGGAAAAAGGAAAAGGAACAATAAAAATAATAATAATAGGGAAAGTAGAAAGGTAAGTTAGCAAAAAAGCCAATTCACCTTGAAGATATTCATTGTTTTTGAAAGTTGGGTGTGGAATGAGAGATCAAGTGTTGGGCAACCTGGATTGGTAAATCTAATAGAGACCCTCACAGAGAGCTGGGGCTCAAAGAGGCTGTAAAGTAAAGGTGATGGAGAAGTAAACCCAGCAGGCAGGAGGGGACAATAAGCAAACCTGACCTTGCCTGACAAAACTTGGCACTGAGTAGGTGGGGAGAAGAAATATCCTTTGTGAAATCATAACTGCAGGCCAGTCCTAAGGTAGATCTCCATCCCAAATTTATTCTGTTTATATTGTCTGAAAAACCTTAAAAAGAGAATTTAATTTAAGGTAAGTAGTCTTAGGATCAAATCATCTCAAATGTTGGTAGAAGCAAATGTAAAGTATCTGGAGAAATACAACTTCAATCCAAGACTCAAAGAATTCTTGTAGATAAAATTCCAATAAATATGTGCTCAGAATCAAAAATTACAAAATAGACATTAAAAAATATATAGCATAAGCAAGAGACAGCAGGAAAAGACAGTGGAATTAATTCTGAAAACTTTAATACCAGAATTAATAGATATAGAATATTCAGTATGTTTAATATATTTATAGAAGTAAAGAGATATTTGAGAATAGGCAAAGGAGATAAAAGAAAATGGATCCTTTGAAAATGAGCAAAGAAAAATGGTATTAAAAATATACAGACACAGGGTGACTCACTACAAAGATCCAGCAACAACAGGGTGATTCTGCCGAGGTCTGATCTGGGAGAGACACCTCCCCAACTCTGAGGATGGTCATAGGCAACAGTGAAAAATAATCATGAGGTGGAATCAACAGAAAAACTCTGGCAATATGAATAATCAGAGTAGATCAATTATCCCAAGGAACGACCAG
>CAUYRH010086899.1:0-19112 GCA_963574655.1 Perodicticus potto | reverse complement strand
AGAGCCTCAAGTTGTCACCCTGGATAGAGTGCTGTGGCATCACAGCTTACAGCAACCTCCCATTCCTGGGCTCAAGCAAGTCTCTTGCCTCTGCCTCCCAAGTAGCTGGGACTACAGGCGCCCGCCACAACGCCCGGCCATTTTTTTGGTTGCAGCCGTCATTGTTGCTTGGCGGGCCCAGGCTGGATTCGAACCCGCCAGCTCAGGTGTACGTGGCTGGCGCCTTAGCCCGTTGAGCCACCGGAGCCGAGCCTCCAGAGCCTTTTCTTTGCAATGTGGGGCACACTATAAACAGGTAAGAGGATCCTGGCTAATTTTCTTGTTAGAGAAATGCAAAAAGCCCATGAAATTTGGGGTAAAAACAGGCCAAAATTTAGGTTCTGAAGAGACTTCCTTAAAGCACACACATACTCACACACACTCACCCAAACACATACCCTTCTTCCACATGTGAGTAATTACCAACCTCTTGTTGGTTTTCCCTAAGACAACTCAGCGGGACTCAGGAGTTTAATGGATTTTTCTCACTTTTATTCCGCAATAAAATTGAATTTTTATTTATTAAAAACCTAAAATGATTTTTAATTCTCTTGGAGTAATTTAAAAATTGCTATGCAATGTAATTGATTCTTATAAACATGTATCTAATGTATTTTGCACTAATAAGCATTTACATTGTAATTTGTGTGTACATGCTTTGTATTTTCCAGGTTGCTAATGAGAAAAGCATTATAATGGGCTTTTTCAAAAGCAAAATTTATTACTACCATGTTTAAAAAATTAACTCCTCTTTCAAACAATAGAAAGCTGCTGGAAAGGTAATTTCTAGAATGGAGCGCGAGTTCAGCTATTTTTTACTATCATGTTTCTTGTCCCAACATTGTCTCTGTAGACAAAGAACTTGTCTACTCCACTCCCAATACCTTCTCTAATTAGTCCTGGCTTCATATATAATATATGTATATATTCAAAGAGTGTTTAGGATAATTGTACTGCATATGATTAAGCAGGGCTGTGTCCTAGCCTGTAATCACTAGAGAGTCCGTTCTGAGAAGACACTCCTGACTTAATCACACGCTTTAATCTATAGTTGTGAAGCCTTCAGGGATACACCCTTCAGGGTATATTAGTTTTCTCAGACAGACCAGAAATGATTATCAAGGGAGGAGCCTCTTCCTGGTAAGTTCGCCCCTTGCATTTTTTTGGTATGTGTTCATTGATTCCTCAAATGCCAAGTCTGCCTCTGAACTGGCACCCTAATTTTCAGAGTTCAGGGAAATGCCCCCCATTCAAAAAGAATTCCCGCAAACCTTCCTGAAGTTTCTTTTGTTCAAAAAGCAGGGAGAAAAAAGATTTCTTCCTGTTTATCTCTCTTGATCTGTCATAGTGTTTCTTTATTTGCTATTTAATATCATGCTCTGTAAGGCACAGTGGTTTTTGCAGAGGGAGTGAAGACCTTCCCAGGGACCCCAGGCCCACCCAGAGACTTGATGTATGTGGTGTGTGCACCTGACTTTGGCACCCCTGCACCAGTGCCCAGGCCCCTGCTGCCCAAGTGGCTGTAGTCACTGGATGGAGCAGGGCAGCAGGAGGCTGGCCACCTGCAGAAGCAGGAGGCAGTGTGAGCGGACTGGCAAGCTGCTTCACTCACAAAACGTAGACTCAAAGATAAAATTATTAAGGATTTCACGAGGCAGCTGCAGAGCATTGAGCCTCAAGCGTGGGGGCTGCCTTCTGAGCCTGGGCTGCTCCGGTGGCATGTCCGTGCAGTTGGCCCTGGTCCTCACTTGTCACCTCTTTTGTATTTTCTCTACCACCCTGCTTGGAGGTGAGCCCAGGAGGGATCATCAGCACACACACCTGCTGAAAGCAATCCTTTAAATGCAAGTTGCCACGAACTCTAACTTGGTACTTTGGTCTGCTGGGATGGTGGAGCATTTTCCATGAGGTGGTCTCCTATCCCATACTTACCAGTGTCTTCCATAGGTGAAGTGAGGAGGCTGGCTGCAATATTCAGCTGTAATCTATACCATTCCAGTGACTTTAGGAAGCACACCCTACAGCACCCTGAGATGGGCAGCTCTCCTATTATAACAGGGTTCCTTAGGAAGCTCCATAGCTTCTGTGCCAGGTTAATATCACCCCGGTTTCCTTTCTTTCTGGCCTCAGTGATCATCTGGGGAATTTGGATAGAGTTGGCAGTGGGCCCAGTCACTGGATGGCTGATGTTGCCTCTGTATCCCCTGGGCAAAAGTGGGGAGGAATGGTTTCTAGACTAATTCTGGATTTACCTGAACCCCTTCACTCCTCAAGTTGACTTAAATGCTATCCCTTTGGAGACACAAACACATATTTGATTTACTGTTCTTCTGTGTCTTAGTTTTATTATTTCATTTTCTCTATTTCTTGTTCATGTGTGTTGATATCAGAGTTTTCTACCCCCACGTATAAATTATGAAGTCCCTCCTCTATAGTTCAATGCCACGTACACTATGATGCAGTTATGGTAGTAATATCGCTTTTCTCATGGAAAAGTTATACATGTTATAGCAAATGTGCAGAATTTAGAACAGAAGAAAATAAACAATCACCAGAATGGCCATCCTGTCATCTGGAAATGATTATTTAGCATGTTAACATATGCATTTCTGGTATTTTTACAGATATGGGTATGATGCATATGTTATTGAGATACTGTAAATATTGCTTTGAACTATACTTTCATCCACTCCAAAATATACTATGGATACCTTACATGTTATTACTAACCTAAAACATTTATTTTCAAACTTTGGGGTACTTAAGACTCACTTGGTAGCATGTAAAAAATAAAGATTCTAGTGTCTCTCATTTGCCGAGATTCTAACTCATAAATCTCAGATGGGGACTCATAAATCTGGGCTCTGCATTTTGAAGAGGCTTCCTAGGTGATTCTGATGGAGGGGATTCTCAGAGCTTGCTTTGACAAACACAATCTACAATATGGTTTTTCATTGCTGCACCATGCTCTGTTATATAGATGTGCCATAGTTTATTAAACCAATTCCACTTTGATTATTTTACTTTAACTTCCAAATTTTCACTTGCATGATTAATTCTTCAAATAAATCTTTCTGGACATTTCTGATTATGTCTCAGGAAAGTTCTGCAAAGTGGAATTACTAATCAACGGGAATGCAAATGATCAAAGTTGATGATATTTGGTATTTTGAGTAGAGCAGCAAATTTGTATTTTATGAAGTACTACGCTAAGATGATGTAACAGTTACCATTTATTGAGGGACTTTCATACACCAGGCCAGTGGTTCTTAAAATATTTTGTGCATCAGAATTGTCTGAGGGGCTTGTTAAAAACAGGTTGCCACCACCAGCTCCCTTTCCCATTCTGATCCATTTGTTCTTTGATGGAGGCTGGCAATTTGCATTCCTAACAAGTTTCCAGGCAATGCCGATCTCGCTGCAGGGGATGGGGACAGACTTTGAAAACCAGTAGACATTATTCTAGGGGTTTCGAGTGAGTTATGTAAATTTCATAGCAGTGTTTTGCAGGAGAGAACGCAGAGGTGTGAAGCTGGGAAGCTAATGATGACCAAGCTGGGATTAGAGTCTAAGTTCAATAATTCAAAGGGAGATGTTTTCCACAAGGCAATATGTTTTCTTACCTCATTTTACTACCTACACATAAAGTATTTTGGATGTTTTCCCAATAAACACGAAAGATTTCAGTGTTGACCCCACCACCATCTAACTAGGGTACACAGAGAAGAGAGAGGTTGAGGAAGTGTTTGGCTGAGAATTTCCGTGGGAGAGACTGGTTGGATGGGCTACACTTCACCACTAACTGCAATGTGAGGGGGAATTTCCCTGCCCTCCGCTGGCTTCACTGGCATGTGAACACCAAGAGAATCGCTTCTCATCAGTTACTGCAACCCCCAGTAATCCTTCCTAAGAAGGGAGCTCTGTCTTCTCCAAAAACCTCCAGCCTTCTCCACACAATGGCCTAAATAACCTGTTTGTTCAGAGTACTCAGAAAACAAATTGCAAAAACAAAGTACTCCTATCAAACAGGTTGGTTAATAATACCCAGGACAGCAAACACCCAGTGGATTGGCAGAAGGTGAAGTCAGGCTGGCTTCTACCAGACCCAGCTTAAGAGCGGTGAACATTTGCTAACTTCCACCCACGATCACCAGGTGAATCAGGCATCTTTCATAACTGAAGACACTCTGGTACGTAATGATGCCAACTTTACCTATTTGTTACCATGGACTCTCGCCATCCTGCTGTCTTTCAGGGTGTTGAGATTATAGGTGTAGATTATTGGTGTGTCATCCGATCTCCATTTCTTCATCCTGTAAGCTGAGGGCTCTGCTAAGCATCCTACAAGGAGAAATGGAATGCTGTTCGTTCAAAAAGTTTTGTATTGTTTCCAGTATAGTTTCACTGGGTGTGGGTACCCGAGAACAATCCATTCTTACTGGTCACTTCCATAACGGAAGGTGCACTACTTCCATCTTTATATTAAATATAAATTTAGTAACAGATGCTTTATCACATAAGACAAAGCAATGCTTTCCAGAAGTATTGTTTAGAGGTTATAAAGAGACTTGTATAGCCTCTGGCTTTACCATTTTCATTAATCTCCTAGCTGGATAAGGAAAGTTCTTAGGTAGAAAAGACCCAGGAAGTCTGTTTGCAGAAGAATGAGTGCTCATAATCTGAATTGCTCTGGGTGCCATAACTGGTATCAATAATTGACTGTTTGGGTGGCAGAAGGATTAGAGTAATTAGAATAGTCTGACAAAGGAACAAATATCCTGTGACACAGGAGTTCCCTATAATGAAAAGAGTAGTGTTCAGAGTGGATTGTTGTCTGTCAGGAATGCTTTCAAAGACGTTTCTATACTAGTTGAGAAATTCGATTAGGACTCTCCATCTCTCTGTCTCTCTCTCTCTCTCTCTCTCTCTCCCCCCCCCCCCCAGGGAGAGGCGCTTAGGCTGTATCAGGAATGTATAAAGGCGCAGCATCTTCCTTTTTACAAATCGTGCTTCAGTTTAGTGTTTTTCATTGTAGAGCTTTTCCTCAAACCCAAACAAATTATGCATTCATGGAATTCTTCAAAACATTAGTATATAGACAAATCTTAGTAACTGGAATCTAATAAGCCAGAAAATTCTATTATTATTTTTTAGAAAACATTCAAAAATTACCCAAAACAAATCCATATTAATGACTTAGTATAAAAAAATACATATCTAAGATGGAGTAGTTTCAATATAAATTCAACTAATCATTTTTAGACAATAATAGCTGCAATGATTCCGTAAGAAATTCTTTCAACAAAAAGAAGATCTCATTATTATTCTACTAAGAAAATATGTAGTAATATATTTCAGAAGTATTTTAGTAATAGATGAAAAGTTTTCTACTTATCATGGTTATAGCCAGGAAATCTGATTAGCCAGTGTACTCTAGTTATTTATGGTATATGGAAAACTCAACCTACTGATTAGTAATCATGCCATTCATACCAAGTACTGGTGACAAAATTTATATATGCATTATCATAAATCAGAAAATCTAGTACTAAAATTCCCAGATACTAGTTTTAATTAATTGTGAGTTGTTTTTTTTTTTGCAGTTTTTGGCCGGGGCTGGGTTTGAACCTGCCACCTCTGGCATACGGGGCTGGCGCCCTACTCACTGAGCCACAGGCGCCACCCATAATTGTGAGTTTTTAAGCTTCATATTTAACTACATACCTGAAAGGAAAAATAAGTCAAGTTTCTTTGGGAACACCTCAGTAGTATGCCCAGAGTTGAAATTATTTGAATTAGAGAAGCAGTGAAGAGCCATATTTAACCCATGGGCTCTCGTGCCTGGGAAGCTAGTCAGAATTTCTGGGCTCTTCTGCTTTCTCTTTTTGCCAGCTGTGTGCTTTGGGTAAATCACTTCTCTCTCTGTGTTCTCTGCAAAATGAGCAGGACGAACACCAAGACTATAACATGAATTACATGACCTGCCTTCCTGGGGAGGGCACCAAATAAGTCTTATCATTGACTTTTAAATTTCCATTCAATTGCTCATGCTATAAAATTTTAGTTCTGCCAGTTATTTAGTTAGTTAGTTATTTTGAGTCTCACTTTGTTGCTCAGGCTGGAGTCTGTGTTGTCAGTCTAGTTCATAGCAATCTCAAACTCCTGAGTTCAAGTGATCCTCCTGCCTCAGTTTTCAAGGTAGCTGGAATCAAGAGGTGTGTGCCACAATGCCAACCTGTTTTCTTCCTATTTTTTTTTCCCAAGGTAAAGATGGGGTCTTGCTCTTGCTCAGGCTGGCCTCTGAGCTCCTGAGCTTGGGCGATTATTCTGCATTGGCCTCCCAGAGTGCTAGGATTACAAACACGAGCCACCTCACTTGGCCTCTAAAGGAAACTATGGGTTGGGTGTGGTGGTGCACACCTGTAATCCTAGCATCTGGGAGGCTGAGGCAGGTGGATAATTTGAGCTTACAAGTTCGAGACCAACCTGAGCAAGAGTATGAGCTATGATGTCATAGCATTCTACCAAAGGCAACGAAGTGAGACTCTGTCTCAAAAAATAAATAAATATGGGGAAAGGGGCAAGGGAGGGGCAGGGATCAGGGAGGATGGGTGGAGGAAAGGTAATTGGTGGGACAGCTCCTACAGTGCATCTTAGAAGGGTACAGGTGAAACTTACTAAATGCAGAATATAAAGGTCTTAACATAATAACTAAGAAAATGCCATGAAGGCTATGTTAAACAGTTAGATGAAAATATTTCAGAATGTATACGAAATCATCACATTGTACCCCATGATTGCATTAATGTATACAGCTATGATTTAATAAAAATAAATAAATTTAAAAAAACTCCAGCATCCTTTGCTAATTAGAACACTGAAGAGTATAGGCATAGGTGGCACATTTCTTAAACTTATCAAAGCTATCTATGACAAACCCACAGCTAACATTTTACTGAATAGAGTAAAACTAAAAGCTTTCCCACTTAGAACTGGAACCAGACAAGGCTATCCTCTATCACCATTACTATTCAACACAGTGGTGGAAGTTCTAGCCAATACAATCAGACAAGAGAAGGAAATAAAGGGCATCCAAATGGGAGCAGAGGAGGTCAAACTCTCCCTCTTTGCTGACAATATGATCTTATACCTAGAGAACCACAAAGCCTCAACCACAAGACTCCTGAAAGTCATAAAAATATGCAGTAATATCTCAGGATATAAAATCAATGTCCACAAGTCAGTAGCCTTTGTATATGCCAATAACAGCCAAGATGAGAGGCTAATTAAGGACACAACTCCCTTCACCATAGCTTCAAAGAAAATGAAATACCTAGGAATATACCTAACAAAAGATTTGAAGGACCTCTACATAGAAAATTATGAAACCCTAAGAAAGGAAATAGCAGAGGATATTAACAAATGGAAGAACATACCATGCTTATGGCTGGGAAGAATCAACATTGTTAAAATGTCTATACTTCCCAAAGCAATCTACTCATTCAATGCCACCCTATTAAAATACCCACATCATACTTTTAAGACTTGGAAAAAATGATTCTGCGATTTTTATAGAACCAGAAAAACGCTGAATAGCTAAGGCAGTTCTTAGCAATAAAAACAAAGCCAGGGGCATCAGCATACCAGATTTTAGGCTGTACTAGAAAGCCATAATGGTCAAGACAGCATGGTACTGGCACAAAAATAGAGACATAGACATTTGGAATGGAATAGAAAACCAGGAAATGAAACTAACATCTTACAACCACCTAATCTTTGATAAACTAAACAAGAACATACACTGGGAGAAAGACTCCCTATTCAATAAATGGTGCTGGGAAAACTGGATATCCACATGTAAAAGACTGAAACTGGACCCACACCTTTCTCCACTCACAAAAATTGATTCAAGATGGATAAAGGAATTAAATTTAAGTCATGAAACAATAAAAATCCTCCAAAAAAGCATAGGAAAAACACTGGAAGGTATTGGCCTGGGGAAAGACTTCATGAAGAAGACTGCCATGACAACTGCAACAACAACAAAAATAAACAAATGGGACTTAATTAAACTCCAAAGCTTCTGTACAGCTAAGGAGACAACCACCAAAGCAAATAGACAACCTACATGATGGGAAAGGATATTTGCATATTTTGAATCAGACAAAAGCTTGGTAACTAGGATCTATAGACAACTCAAATTAATCCACATGAAAAAAGCCAACAATCCCATATATCAATGGGCAAGAGACATGAACAGAACCTTCTGTAAAGAAGATAAATGGCTAACGAACATATGAAAAATGCTCATCATCCCTAATTACTAGAGAAATGCAAATCAAAACCACCCTGAGGTACCATCTAACTCCAGTGAGAATGGCCCACATCACAAAATCTCAAAACTGCAGATGCTGATGTGGATGTGGAAAGAAGGAAACACTTTTACACTGCTGCTAGGACTGCAAACTAATACAACTTTTTTGGAAGGAAGTATGGAGAACCCTCAAAGAACTCAAGCTAGACCTCCCATTTGATCCTGCAATCCCATTACTAGGCATCTACCCAGAAGGACAAGAATCCTTTTATCATAAGGACACTTGCACTAGACTGTTTACTGCAGCTCAATTTACAATTACCAAAATCACCTTTTGGGGGCAAGACACAATTGTTAAGAGGGACTTTACCTAACAAATGCAATCAGTGTAACCTGATTTCTTGTACCCTCAATGAATCCAACAGTAAGAAAAAAAAATGCTCAATCAGCATAAAAGGAAATTTTTCAACATAATAGAGATATATGAAAAAATCCATAAGCTAACATATCAATGGTGAAAGACCCAAAGCATCTGCCATAACATCAGGAACAAAACAATGTCTGCTCTGACTTGTAGTCAACATATTGGAAATTTGACCCAAGGCAACTGGACAAGAAAAAGCTATAAAGGGCATTCAAACTGGAAAGGATTATCTCTGTTCACAAATTACATAATCATATATGTAAAAAAAATAAAAGATTATTAGCTTCAATTCAGCAAAGGTACAGAATACAAAAGTTAGTAAATAAAATCAGTTACATTTCTATGCACTATCAATGAACATGGATAAGAAAATTAAGAAAACAATCCCACTTACACAGCATCAAAAAGTATAAAGTAATTAGTTAAACTCAACCAAGGAGGTAAAAGATTATACACTGTAATTGCAAAACAATGCTGAAAGAAATTAAAGATAAGGTAAATATAACTGGAAAGACATCCCATGTTCATTAATTGGAAGACTATATATAGTAAAGATGACAACACTACCCAGAATGATCTACAGCTTCAATGCAATCTATATCAACATCCCAGCAGTATTTTTTACAAAAAGAAAAACCAATTTTAAGAGTCACATGTAATCTCAAGGGACATCAAATAGCTATACAATCTTAAAAAAGTTTTAAGACTAACACTTCCAGAACTTACAGACTTTATATTGTACTACTGGAAGTCAAGAGAAATTTAAACAAAAGTAAATACACAATATTAAATCACAATTGAACAAAATTAACTACAGTACATATTGTACTCCTATAATAATTTCATAGCCACCTCCTATTGCTATTGCAGTGAGCTCAAGTACTGTTAGGATTATCCTATGTGACACTAATCACTCTGCATGAGCAGTTGTCTCTCCAGTAAATTGCATATAACAGTAAAAAATGACCTAGCACAATTCTTACATATTTTTCATTGTGTCCAGTGCAATACCATAAACCTTAAATAACATCATGGGGCCCATACAAAATGCTACTAGTGATGCTAGAAGTGCTACTAAGACACAGAGATAAATCATGACATTATAAGAAAAAGTTACATTGCTTGATGTGTACAGTAGATTGAGGTCTGCAACTGCAATTGCTGCCATTTCAAGAAAAATGAATCCAGTGTAAGGAACATTTTTTAAAAGGAAAAAAAAGAAAAAAAGAAAAGGAAATTTGAAGCCATCACTACAGCTATGCCACAGACACAAAAACGTTTTTTTTTTTTAATTGTTGGAGATTCATTGAGGGTACAAGAAACCCATGTTACACTGGTTGCATTTGTTGGGTAAAGTCCCTCTTACAATCGTATTTTGCCCCCAAAAGGTGTGGCACACACCAAGGCAGACACAAAAACTTTTTATCTTGTATTGAGTACTTTCAATACTTTTTATCTCCTATTGAAAATTCAACTTTTATGTAGGTACAAGACTGCTATTTTTAAAAGCACACCTATAAACTCTAATATAATTCAAGAAAAAGCATAAGGAAGGTGAAAGATCTAAGATCTTTGCTGGCTGGAGAACTTATGCCAGCAAAGAATAATTTTAGAAAGAAATTTGTCTTTAAAAATGTCAAGACATTAGGAGAGGCTAATCAGGAGGCAGCAGACTAGTTCCCAGCTGCCATGAAAGCAATCATTGAGAAGAAAGGATACCTACCCAAACAGTACTTTAATTCAAATGAAAGTGTCCTATTCTAGTGGCTTGGCGCCTATAGCTCAGAAGCTGGGGCACCAGCCACATACACTGCAGCTAGGAGGTTTAAATCCAGCCTGAGGCCTGCCAAACAACAATGACAACTACAACCAAAACTAGTCGGGCATTGTGGCGGGCACCTGTAGTCCCAGCTACTTGGGAGGCTGAAGCAAGAGAATCGCTGAAGCCCAAGAGTTAGAGGTTGCTGTGAGCTATGACCCCATGGCACTCTACCCAGGGCAACAAAGTGAGACTCTGTCTCAAAAACATAAAATAAAAAAGAAAAGAAAGTGTCTTACTCTAGACAAAAAAAGACATTGATCATTAAGAAAAATAAGCAGACACCAGAATTTAAGCCAGGAAGGGACAGGTTAGCTCTACTGTTTTGGGCAAATGCAGTTGGATCCATGGTTAAGACTGCCCTCACCTATAATCTGCTAACATTCAAGGCTTGAAGGGAAAAGATAAATACCATCTGCCAGCTTTTTGACTGTATAAAAGAAGGCATGGACAACAAGAATCCCTTTTATGAATTAGACCCATTGATGTTTTGTCCCTGAAGTCAGGAAGCACCATGCCAGTAAGGGAATGCTCTTAAAAGTTCTTTTTATATCTCTAGCCACCCAGAGTTCACTGAAGAGGTTTACTTGCTCTCAAACACAACATCTCTAATTTAGTCACTAGATCAGCGGGTCATGAGAACCTTTAAAGCTCATTACACATATTATTATATGAAAAGAACTGCCAATTCTAAAGAAGAGAAAGAGAGAACATCATGAAAGTGTGCAAGGATTACACCACGGAAAAAGTCATCCTCATTATAGAAAAAGTCAGGAAAGGGGTGGCGTCTGTGGCTCAAGGAGTAGGGCGCTGGCCCCATATGCCGAGGGTGGTGGGTTCAAACCCAGCCCCAGCCAAAAAAACAACATAAAAAAAGAGAAAAAGTCAGAAAAGGTATCAAGCTAGAAACAATAAATTCCCGCTAAAGAAAACTGTCCCTATGTTTTACATGATTTTACAAGATCAACAACAGAGCCAATCAAGAAAATAATGAAAGAAATTGTGGATATGGCACCTTTTTTTTTTTTAAGTGGAGGGTGAAGGGTTTCAAGATATGGGTCTTAGAGAAACTCAAGAGCCAAAAGACAATGCACCAAAGGAAGTAACAGAAAACAACTTGGTGGAGATGAGTGTTTCTGAACCAGTGTTAGACAATAAGAAGATGTTGAAGCAGCAGAGCCAGAAAACAAACTGACATTAGACAATATCTAGTAGAACCGTTCCAATTATTCAAGATTGCTTTTGACTTCTTTTACAACATGAAACCTTCCATTAATATGACATGGGAACTGAAATTAAAGCAAACAATGGAATAAAGACTTACATGGAAACTATACAGAAACATTTTCAGAGAAATAAAAATGCAAAAAAGGCAAAAATTATGATGTATTTCTGTTACATTACCCCAAGTATGCCTGGCTCTCCTGCCTCCCTTCTACCTTCCCTCTACCTTTTTGGCCTCTGCCACACATGAGACAGGAAAACCAACCCCTCCTCTTCCTCCTACTCCTCAGCCTATTCAATGTGAAGACAAGAAGGATGAAGACCTATGTGATGATCTCCTTCCACTCAATGAACAGTAAATATATTTTCTCTTTCTTAATGATTTTCTTAATAACATTTTATTTTCTCTAGCTTTCTTTGTTGTAAGACTACAGTACATAATACACATAATGTGAAATATTATGTTAATCAACTATTTATGTTATTGGTGTTATTCAGCTTCCAGTCAACAATTTATTAGTAGTTACATTTGGGGGGAATCAAAAGTTATACATGCAATTTCAACTACACAGGAATTGGTTTGCTTAACCCGTATGATGTCCAAGGGTCAACTTCAATCAAAAGGACCAAGAGGGAAATGAAACAGATGAAAAGTAAAACTATAAAGTGTTTCATGAATTCTCACGTAATTCATATTTCTCTTTTCTCCATCTACAAATATATGACTAAACCAGTGTTCACACCTTCACATAGAATATCACACAGAAATTTTTAATGTTTTAATACTTAGAGTGAATTCCACTTATTTTCAAAATTCTTAGAAGTTAGCCTAATTCTTCCATGAAAAACCAAATTCTGCATCTATACCAAAGGTCTTCTTTGAAGCAAACCATCTAAGTAATTCAGTAAAAGGCTTGCACAGGATGTGATATTAACACACAGGATAGGTGCAGTGGCTCACATGTGTAATCCTAGCACTCTGGGAGGGCAAGGTGGGTGGACTGCTTGAGCTCATGAGTTTGAGACCAGCCTGAGCAAGAGCAAGACCCCATCTCTAAAAGAAAAAAAATAGCCAGGCATTGTGGTGGGCACCTGTAATCCCAGCTACTCAGGAGGATCGCTTAAGCCCAGGAGTTTGAGGTTGCAATAAGTTATGATGATGCCACTGCCACCAGGACAAGAGAATGAGACCCTCTCTCAAAAAAGGGAAGATACAGAGGAAAAAGAAAAGAAAAAGGAAGATAATGTGGCTGGATGCAAAGACCAAGAAAGTACTATAATAAAAGGGACAAACAGGAAAAGAAGACTTTATCCTACTCCTTATTTTTCATTTTCAAAACAAAAAAATGGGCTCAGTGCCCGTAGCACAATGGTTCCAGCACCAGTCACATATACCAAGGGTGGCAGGTTCAAACCCAGCCGGCATTGTGGAAGGCATCTGTAATCCCAGCTACTTGGGAGGCTGAGGTAAGTGAATCGCTTAAGCCCAAGAGTTTGAGGTTGCTGTGAGCTGTGATGCCACAGCACTCTACCAAGGGCGACATAGTGAGACTCTGACTCAAAAAAAAAAAGGCAAAAAATATCTGATTCTAACATAAGTTCTAATTGTGTAACATCTTAGCACATAATGGAAGCTTTACAAATAATTGTTAAAGAATAAGCTAGAATGGTCTTAGTTATTTGAAGCAAATACAGATTTCTGGGTTTTTAATTAAATTCGCATTAAGATCATTCATGAGGGAAAAACAAAATCAACACCCACTCAAAATGAAAGATTTGTATTTAAGAAGCTGAGTTGTTTTGCTGATTCCCCTTCTGCTTCTACTAATTATTTTACTTTTCAAGTACAGTGCATATACCTGTATATACCTGAATATAACATAAAAAAGGATCAATATAGAGAAAATAAATAGGAAATATTCCTTTCCAATTTTTATCGCCCTATTCCATTCCATTCTGTCTTTAACACCATTTTCCTAACTATTCAGATATCTTAAATTGCACCACATCTTTCAACAACTAGCAAACATTTAATAAAATAATGTAGTTAATATAGTTTATAAATCTGTGGCAGTGTCCACTTCACTATAGCTATTACAAATTTTTTAAATTTCTTTACCATTACGGCCCCGCACCACTCTCCATGAAACATTCAGCAGTATAAGTAATTATGTTCTTATTTCCTCAGTCCTAGAAATTAATAAAGATAATGACATACAAAAACAGTTATTACAAATTTACCAATTGCTTTATAAAAGTACTGAAGTAATGCACTGGGACTGAAAGATGATTAAGATATACTTTCTTTGAGGATTTTTAATACCACTTTTCGATTTGGGACGCAGGTAAAATGAACACAAAATTCAACACCTATATTGAAATTGCATTTCAAAATGAACAGACTGACAGATTGAGAGATATGGACTTAACTATTATTGCTTTGGTCATCCACCACATCATGCAGAATTAATTTAAGAGTAGAAATTAATTCTACTGAGAATGGGAGTAAATAAGGCTGTATTCTTAAGCTACCATACTAATATTTTTAAAATGTAAGAAACAAAACATTACTAACATACCTCTAATCAACCAAAACATGTCAAAATATTTCTATACACCTCAAAAATCGAGAGGGATTCAGACTTTCAAAGACTACACAGTTCATATTTTATAGCTGTTTTCAAAGATCTTCAAATCAGATTTCAATATAAATATGCATATTCAATATAAAATATGAAGTTTCCTTCTAAATGATCAATTGCTTAAAATATTTTATCATACCTGAGTAAAATAATTTTATAGTTTTCACCTAACTCATTTCATCATTTATTTTATTCCCACATTGTTGATCCACCTAAACATTAAAAGTAATAACTTCAAGTCAATCTAAACTTAGAGTCACAGCTATTTTCAGTCAGAGAAAATTAGTACAAGCCTGACAGAGTCTTTGTCAGTGCTTTGCTCCATTCAAAAAGAGTAACAACATTGCTTCTCTGGGTGATGTTCTAAAGGAACCTTAGCAGTAGCAAAGGAAAAGAGTTAAACCCAAGAACTGGAACTGTTGTCTCTGTAAAGAAGCAATGTCATCTTCTATCATATCTATGCATCCACCCACTTATATATCACTTTCACTTTTTTTTTTTGAAGACAGAGCCTCAAGCTGTCACCCTGGGTAGAATGCCGTGGCATCACAGCTCACAGCAACCTCCCAACTCCTGGGCTCAAGCAAGTCTCCTGCCTCTGCCTCCCAAGTAGGTGGGACTACAGGCACCCGCCACAATGCCCGGCCATTTTTTGGTTGCAGCAGTCATTGTTGTTTGGCGGGACCAGACTGGATTCGAACCCGCCAGCTCAGGTGTATGTGGCTGGCACCGTAGTTGGCGCTGTAGCCGCTTAAGCCACAGGTGCAGAGCCATCACTTTCTCTTTTTACTGTATCTTATGGCTACTATTCACTAATTCTATGTATTTGCACAAAAGCTATACTTTTAAATAAACAAACACACAAACTCCTTTGTAGACTGCTAATCACTGAAGCATGCTTGCTCACTTGACAGACATGTGATAGGAGAGGAAAAGAAGGGGGGGCGGAGGGAAGAAAGGAGGAAAAAAGGGAGGGAAAGAGGAAGATTCAAAATGATAGCCAAAACTTAAAAAGAAAAGAACTTTTTGGTCAACTTTGGTGAACTGAGAATGAACTCTGAAAACTGGTAAAGGAAATCTAGAATTTAGTCTGGCTTTCCTGTATAAACCATACTGCATGGTAACGAGACTTGATAAGACAGAGTTCTCTCTTTACAGTAAGGCCATCCAATAAAGGAAATAACAATGAAATTCAAAGAACACTATTTTGTCACCCCTAATAAAACAATGGATCTAAGCAACAATCATCAATGGTTGCTGTGACTATTAGGAAACTTTTCCCTAGACCAGCATATCAACCTATGGGTCGCGACCCCTTTTTAACAATGAAAATACACTGCGGCATTAGGAAGGTTGAGAACCACTGCCCTAGACAGATAAGGCTGACAATATTTGAGTCTGTGAACTAAAATAAAATCCTAAGCCTCCCAGCTGAACGAATAGATACCCTTTTGACCAATGGGATCCAAAAAAAAAAAAAAAACCTAAAACTGAGTTGATGGCCATGATAAAGCAGGTCAGATATGCTTGATCATGCCCTACTCCCTTCTAGGAGATATCTTTTGGAATAATAAGATGCTAAATGATTAACAGACCTATATAAAGATAAAATTTAAACCACAGCTACAGACCATCAATTTACTTAACAGATCACTTGAGTTTCAGTAAATGTCTGGAGGCCTTTAGACAAAGCTTCATTTCTTTAACCAGTTACAAATCTCTCTCTTTTTGTTTTGTTTTTGTTTTTTTTAAGATGGAATCTTACTCTGTGACCCAGACTAGAGTGTCATGGTGTCAGCCTAGCTCACAACAGCCTCAAACTCCTGGGTTTAAGCAATCCTGACTCAGCCTCCTGAATACAGGAACCTGCTACAATCCCCCAGCCAATATTTTTCTGTTTTTAGTAGAGGTGGGGTCTCAATCTTGTTCAGGCTGGCCTTGAACTAGTGAGCTCAAAGGATCCTCCGGATCCTCGCACCTTGGCCTCCCAGATTACTAAGATTACAGATGGGAGCCCAATTCCAGCCAGGTCCAATTACAAATCTTTAAACCTACCTACAACCTATAAGCCTCTTCCCCAGTTTTGAAATTTGAAATGTCTCACCTTTCCAGGCAAAACCAAGGTATCATATATCCCTCACAGTATGACCTCCACAGTGTACGCTCCATGTACTGACTTAGGGTCTTACTTATAATTCCTAGCTCCACAAATGCATAAAACTAAACTGTAACCCAGATACCCAGATAATGCAGGTACATTTTGTCAGGCCATGTGCTCCAGGTCCATCACACATCTGGCTCAGAATAAACCACCTTAAATTATTTTACAGAGTTTGTGTCTTTGGGTCTTTTTCAAGGTAGTAATTTTATTACCACAAAGAGAGACAATCTGAGATTATGTGCCTTATGATATGATGCAAAAGGATACACAATAATCTACAAAGTATTCTTTCAAAAAAAATTTAAACCCAAGTCTGAACAAGCCTCTGGATTTAACTACAAACTCCTAAAAAGCAGCAGGGACAGAAGAATGTATTAAATGACACCACAGAGATATAGTCAGCAAAATTCAAAATATGAAAAATTCAGCAGGATGAACAAATATAGTTTATTCAACAAATAAATTATGAGAGGGGGGAAAAAAGACAAGAGATAAGTAACTATAAACTATTAAAATTCTCTTAAGAAACATTAAATGCAATATGTGAGCTTTGTTTAGATCTTGACTCAAATAAATCAACTTTATAACCAAAAAAACCCACTGTGAGACAAGGACAAAAACAAGAATACCAAATGGATATATAATTACATTAAGAAATCATTAATTTTATATGTGATAATAGTATTGTGGTTCTACATACTAAAACAAAAATACATCCCTATCTTTTAGAGGTGTAAATCTATCCAAACATACATACAAATCCTTACAGATAAAACTGCTATATTTAATTTGCTTCAAAACAGTGAGTAAAAGGTACAGGAGGCACTAGTATAGGTGAAATAAAACTGGCCATTTATTTACTTTTGAAACTGAGTGATGGATACATGAAGTTCATTATACTAAAGTCACACATTGCTGAACAATGGAAATATGTTCTGAGAAATGTGTGGCTAGGTAATTTTGTTGCTGTGTGAAAAATCACAGAATGTACTTAACACAAATCTAGATTGGTATAGCCTACTACACATCTAGGCTACATGGTATACCATTTGCTCCAAAACTACAAACCTATACAGCATGTTACCGTACTTAATAACTTTAGGCAAATGTAACACAATGCTAAGTATTTGTGTATTTAAATACATGTAAACATAGAAAAGGTACAGTAAAAATACAGTATTATAATCTCATAAGACCAACATCTTATATGTGTGGGCTGTTACCCAAAACATCACGTGGGTCATTACTGTACTTTATCTTTTTGTATATTTTGAAAGTGCCCATTATTAAAAGGTTGGGGGAAAAAATAATTGTCCCTTGTTCACTATTAACTACTGAGGCATTCTTATTTAACATGAATCAGCCCACATACAAATAAGGCATCATTCCAGGTGCTAGAATATAATATAATAGGAGAGACAAACATTTTTTAAATCCCTATGATATAGTAACTGGCAAATGAAATTATTATAAAAGAAATTATTATGGGGGAAAAGTAATTAGAAACATATAATTCCAGAAATTTGCTAATAATACTTGATATATATGAACATGAACAACAAGCAAAAGTCAGTTGCTTACAAACAAAAGAAGAAATTCCTGAAACCCAAACATGAAGAGGCACATGGTCCCAGGTCAGACAAGGCACACAACTCTGTCTCCCTGATTTCTAGCCCTGATTTCATTACACAGCATTCCCTTCCCTCTCAATGATGTGTCAATTAGACCACTATTTAAAAAACATGCATTTATTGAACACACTGGGTAGGCAGGTCTTGATGTTCACATCCCAATCTGATTATCCAATGACCCCATTAGAACTTTGGATAGAGCCGCTACCCCACTATCCAAAGGTACATGTTTCCAGGCAGCTTCTGGTAGATTCTAAAAGAACCAACATCTTTTCACTCCCAAGCCCACATGCTTTGCCTTTCTAGAAAAACAAAGTTCTGCCTAAAGCTCAAACTCTCAGGTAAATGTGTTTTCTACTCAGATACCAAAGCCTAATTTGGCTGTTGTTCCCCAAAGATTTTGTTCATAGGCATTCCATGCTAGTCTTCACTTTCTAGATCCATGGTATCCTGTGCAGTTCCGTAAACTTAACACCACAACCTGTGAAACTGGCATATTCCAAATGCACTTCACAATGTTCTTTCCTTCTCAACTGTTAAATGCCCTAAAAAGTACCATTTGACTAACCTTCACATCCAGATCTTTAACCAATAAGCATTAACTCAAAAGTAAGCACATTAAACAGCCATTAAATCTATTAATGTTTTTAGAAACTTTTTCAGTTATACTTTTAATCCTTAAAACTTCATTTATATTTTTTTTTTTTGAGACAGAGCCTGAAGCTGTCACCCTGAGTAGAGTGCTGTGGCATCACAGCTCACAGCAACCTCTAATTCCTGGGCTCAAGCAAGTCTCTTGCCTCGGCGTCCCAAGTAGCTGGGACTATAGGCGCCCGCCACAACGCCTGGCCATTTTTT
>CAUYRH010086898.1:0-20269 GCA_963574655.1 Perodicticus potto | reverse complement strand
GGACAACCTTGTCTGGTTCCAGTTCTAAGAGGAAAAGCTTTCAGTTTTACTCCATTCAGTAAAATATTATCTGTAGGTTTGTCATAGACAGTTTCGATCAATTTAAGAAATGTGCCACCTATGCCTATACTCTTCAGTGTTCTAATTAGAAAAGGATGCTGGATTTTATCGAATGCTTTTTCTGCATCTACTGAGAGGTTCATATGATCTTTGTTTTTCTACTTCTGTTAATACAGTGGATAAGTTTGTGGACTTGCGTATGTTAAACCAGCCTTGCATCCCTGGGATGAAACCTACTTGATGATGATGTATGACTTTTTTGATGATAAACTGAAATCTATGGCTAGGATTGTTGAGAATTTTTGCATCCATATTCATTAGTGAAATTGGTCTAAATTTCTCCTTTTTAGTTCTATCTTTTCCTGGTTTTGGTATCAGGGTGATGTTGGCTTCATAGAACATATTGGGGAAGATTCCTTTCTCCTCAATTTTTTGGAA
The DNA here is from genome assembly GCA_963574655.1 of Perodicticus potto. Lineage (NCBI taxonomy): Eukaryota > Metazoa > Chordata > Mammalia > Primates > Lorisidae > Perodicticus > Perodicticus potto. The sequence goes on along the minus strand of CAUYRH010086898.1, from coordinate 19,771 downwards.
TAATTTCTCCAGTACAGGAATAAGCTCTGCCTTGAAGATTTGATAGAATTCTGGTGTGAAGCCATCTGGACCAGAGCATTTTTTGGTTGGAAGATTTTTTATTGTTTCTATAATCTCAGTGCTTGAAACTGGTCTGTTCAGGAGCTCTATTTCTTCCTGGCTAAGTCTAGGTAGAGGGTGTAATTCCAAATATCGTTCCATTTCCTTCACATTGTTAAATTTCTGGGCATAGAGTTTCTGGTAGTATTCATTGATGATCTCTTGTATCTCTGTGGCATCAGTTGTAATTTCCCCTTTATCCTTTCTGATTGAGGTTACTAAAGATTTTACTTTTCTATTTCTAGTTAGTCTGGCCAAAGGTTTATCTATTTTATTTATTTTTTCAAAAAACTAATTCCTTGTTTCATTAATTTTCTGAATGATTCTTTTGTTTTCAATTTCATTGATCTCTGATTTAATTTTGGATATTTGTTTTCTTCTGCTGGGTTTAGGCTTAGATTGTTCTTCTTTTTCCAATTCCATTAGATGGCTTGTGTGTTTGTTGATGCGCTCTTTCTGTTTTTTGAATATAGGCATCTAAAGTGATCAATTTTCCTCTCAGAACTGCTTTGCAGTATCCCACAGGTTTTGGTAGATTGTGTCTTCATTGTTATTCTCAAGGAAGTTAATGATTTACTGTTTTATTTCTTCCTGCACCCAACTATCATTCAATAGAAGGTTGTTTAATTTCCATGCCTTTGTGTGGGGTTGAATATTTTTGTTGGAGTTGAGTTCCACCTTTAGTTCCTTGTGGTCTTAGAAGATACAGGTAAATTTTTTCAATTCTTTTGATTCTGCTGAGGTTTGTTTTGTGTCCTGGGATATGATCAATTTCGGAGAACATTCTATGGGGCGATGAAGAATGTCTTTATCTTTGAGATGGAGTGTTCTATATGCGTCTATCAAGCACAGTTGTTGTAGGATCTCATTTAAGTCCCTTATATCTTTGTTTAACTTCTGTTTAGAGGATCTTTCCAGCTCTTTGAGAGGAATGTTAAAGTCCCCTGTTATTATGGTATTATAGGATATCATATTGCTCAGACTGAGTAAGGTCTATTTCAAGAATCTGGAAGCATTTAAGTTGGGTGCATAACTATTTAGAATTGAAATGTCTCCTTGTTGTATTTTTCCCTTGACCAATATAAAGTGACCATTTTTGTCTTTTTTGACTTTAGTTGCTTTAAATCCACATGTACCTGAAAATAAGATTGCAACTCCTCTTTTCTTCTGAATTCCATTTGCCTGAAAAATTGTCTTCCAACCCTTAACTCAGAGTTTTAATTTGTCTTTTGAAGCTAGGTGTGTTTCCTACAGACAGTAAATGGATCGCTTGTGATTTTTAATCCAGTCAGCCAATCTATGCCTCTTCAGTGGGGAATTCAAGCCATTAACATTTATTGAGATAATTGAGAAGTATGGTAGTGTACTATTCATTTTATTTTGTGAGAGTCCTTTGCTTAGTTTTATCTTTTGCATCATTGTGGAAGTTGGGTTCTGCCCTTTAATTTCTGAGTTCTTACTTTGCTGTTGATCCATTGTGATGGTCAGTGTGTAGAAGTGGTTGGAGTATTTCCCATACAGCTGGTCTTGTTGTGGCAAATTTCCTCAATGTTTGTATATCAGTAAGTGATTTAATTTCTCCGTCAGTTTTAAAGCTTAGCTTAGCAGGATATAGAATTCTGGGCTGGAATTATTCTGTTTAAGTAGATTAAAGGTAAATGACCATTGTCTTCTTGCTTGAAAAGTTTCATTAGAGAAGTCTGAAGTCACCCTGATGGATTTGCCCCTGTAGGTCAACTGGCACTTACTCCTGGCAACTTGCAGAATCTTTTCCTTTGTCTCAACTTTGGACAGGTTCATCACGATGTGTCTTGGAGAAGCTCTGTTAGAGTTGAGGCCACCTGGGGTCTGATATTCCTCTGAAAAGAGTGTGTCAGAATCTTTGGTGATATTTGGGAAATTTTCATTTATAATATTCTCTAGTATGGCTTCCATTCCCCTGGGGCATTCTTCTTCCCCTTCTGGGATACCTATAACTCATATGTTTGAATGCTTCATAGCGTCCCATAATTCTGTCAGTGAACATTCTGCTTTCTCTCTCTTCTTTTCTGCCTCTTTAGCTATCTGAGTTATCTCAAGAGCTTTGTCCTCTACCTCTGAGATTCTTTCTTCTACATGGTCTAATCTGTTGTTGATACTTTCTGTTGCATCTTTAAGTTCCCTAATTGACTGCTTCAGTTCCTTCAGCTCTGCTGTATCCTTTCTATAATCTTCATATCATTCATCTCTTATTTGATTCTGTTTTTGGATTTCCTTTTGGTTATTTTCCACTTTGTCAGCAGTTTCCTTCATTGTTTCCATCATTTCCTTCATTGTTTTCATCATCTGTATTCTGAATTCCCTTTCTGTCATTTCTAACATTTCTTCATAGGTGGACTCCTCTGCAGTAACTACCTCATTGTCCCTTGGGGGGTTGCTCTGGACTGGTTTTTCATGTGCCAAGATTTTTCTGCTGATTCTTCCTCATGAATGTTTTCTTTTATCTGTTTCCTTGCCCTAATTTTCCTTTCACTTCCTCTTGCTCTTTAAGTTACCATGCCTCTGGACTAGGGTTTTGATGGGTCCTTTTGGCATAGGACCAGAAGGATGAGAAGAAGCTGCCAGCAGGATTAGACCAAACAAACACACACAACCAGTTGCCAGTTCTTCACTGCTTTTGTCCTCCTCATGGAGTCCAGAAGTCTCTTGCTGACTCCCTATATCCCCAAAGGGATATTTCTGGGCAGATCCCACCAGCCAGAGATGCCTGAAGTCTTCTCTCCTCAGTCTCACCATGGCCAGTTGCAAGGAAGCTATTACTTGGCCACCATCTTGCTTCTCCCAAGATAGTATTATTTAAAATAATTTTTAAAAGAGAGCCTCACATGAACCAGTGATACAAGTCTGTCATGAACCAGGAATTATGCTCAGTCCTATGTTGTGTGTTCCAGAAAGGGGAGGCTGGAGGGAGCTCCCTCCAGCTTCTGCTCAATGCAGATTGTTCACCAATGGAGAAGAGAGTCTGAGGAAAATAAAAGAAGGAGACAGAAAGGAGACAGAAGGGCCAAGTAGGCAATTTTGCAGAGCCAAAAAGAGAGGGACCCATAGGCAGGTCATGATAATGGGCTACAAACTGAGAAATGCAAGTAAGGTCAGTCCTGCACCTCTGCATTTTATTTTGTAATCTTTGATTGAAGTGAGCTTGAACTTTTTTTTTTTTTTTTTTTTTTTTTTTTGTAGAGACAGAGTTTCGCTTTATCGCTCTTGGTGGAGTGCTGTGGCTCTCTACAGCTCACAGCAACCTCCAGTTCCTGGGCTAAGGCAATTCTCCTGCCTCATCCTCCCAAGGGAGCTTGAACTTTTTAATATGTGCAATGCCTGTCTATGTTTCTTCTGTGAAATAGTTATTGTTTTGATAGGTGGTGTTCCCATTTTATAAGAGGTCTCATATATGGTAAGGATTTTAGCTTTTTTCATATAAATTGCAAACATTTTCCCAGTCCTTCCTAGTAAAAGTTTTTTTCCTTTTTCTTAGGTAGAATTTTGAAGAACTGTGACTCAGGCCCTCCACTGACCCATTTAGCACCTATGATACTGTGACCACAGACCTGTTGGAAATATCAAGTGCTGCTGAGGCAGGACCTCTCCCAAGGAGTCCCTGAGTCCTCCCACTCCATGAGCCTCTGCCCCACCTTTGGGCTCCTATCCAATGGCACCTGGACTAGGTGTTGGGGAAGTCACATATGCGCCCTGTCTGCACCCCAGTAGTTCAGACTGGATGGCTCTATCTAGGTCCCAGCCCTGTCCTGACCAGCCTCAGGAACTGCATGGTGCCTTCCTCAGCTGGTTCTCTAAGAACCTCCTGTGCATCTGGGGTCTCCCAGCCCTGGTCCCTACCCTTTGTGGGCAGCAGTAGGGACATCCCAGCACATGGCTGGTGTTGGGAGTCTGGTGGCAGCTGGAAGCAAAGGCAGAGGGCTGAGGAATGCACTTCTGCACCTGGCAGTTGCAGTTCTTAAACACCAGCTCTTCTGAGCTGCCAGTGCTGACCTTGGTCTTGACCCAATTTCTTAAAGTCCCTAACTTGCTCTAGCAAGCAACCGAGTCTGACGAATGCTTAAATCAAAGTCAAAAGTCAAAGGTCAGCAGGCTCTGGGTTGGTTCAGGCCACCTTTGAAGTTCTCTCTCCACATAAACACTCTGTCACCTTCCCATTCAGGACCCCTAGCACCCTGTTCTTTTCCCTGGGAATCTTTCCAGGTCTACCTGCCTTCTGGACAACCATCCATGATACCAAAGACAGTGGCAAAAGCAACCAGCACCCCCAACGTACATTACAGTTGGCTAGGCACCTTCACACACACCATGGTGGTCCTGTAAAGCAAATTGGGAAGGAGTCATGAGCCCCATTTAACCCAGGAGCAAGGCAACTTTTCCAAGATCACATAGGAAGTCATCGGACAAGATACTTCTGAAACTTGGGTCTTTAGGAATCCAGGCACATGGTGCCTCATCCCTGGTCCTATCTCATCCCCAGTCTCTGCTCTGTCCTACCCAGTGGTCTCTAAACAGAGTCCCTGAGAAAGGTATAATGGCGTCTTACCCTCTGGCTGGACTAGGTGGCTGTGTATCCCACCCTTGATACTCTAAGGCTTTACTGAGCCTCCTGGGAAATGTAGCCTCCCTGTGGTATGCAGAATAATGGTCCCTCAAAGAGATCCATGTCCTAACCCCCAAATCCTGTGAGTATGTTACTTTATGTATCAAAAAGGACTTTGCAGATATGTAAGGGTCTTGAGATAGGGAGATTAGCCTGGATTTTCCAGGTGAGCCCAGTATAACTCCAGGGCTCCTTGCAAGAGAGTAGCAGGAGGGCTGGGCACAGTGGCTCACACCTGTAATCCTAGCACTCTGAGAGGCCAAGGTGGGTGGATTGCTTGAGCTCAGGAGTTCAAGACCAGCCTGAGCCAGAATGAGACCTCGTCTCTAAAAATAACCAGGCATTGTGGCGGCACCTATACTCCCAGGTACTCGGGAGGCTAAGGCAGGAGGATCACTTGGGCCCAGAGTTTGAGATTGCTGTGAGCTATGACACCATGGCACGAAGGGTAACAAAGTAAGATTCTGTCTCAAAAAAAAAAAAAAAAAAGAATAAGAGAGTGGCAGGAAGCTCAGAGTAAGAGGAGCTGTGATGATGGAAGCAGAAGTCACAGTGATGCAGTTCAGGTAGCCTCTACCTGGGAACAGATTCTCCCCCAGGCCTGTAGGGGGAATAGCCTCCCTGACCTATTTCAGAATTATCAGCTCTCATACAGTGACGTAATCAATTTGCATTGTTCTAATCCATTAAATTTGTGGCAATGTGTTACAGCTGCCATAGGAAGTTCATACATTTCCCATAACCCTTTGTGTCCTCATAATCTCAGCCTGAGGGAGTGAGAGTGCATCATGGCTACCTCCTATGATTTACAGGTGGGGAAATAGAGACTCAAAGAAGAGGAATGACTTGCACAAAGCACATAGTCAATAGAGCTCCTGACAGCACTTCAGGTCTCTGTCTACCCCACCCCTAACTATCTTCTGCCTAGTTCTATTCTGTTTTTCCTTTTTTGCTTTCACTTTTCCTTATTTCCCAAATTCCTCTGGCTTATCCAGCAATAACTTGAATGGAGGAGTGTCAATAATTCACATCTTAGTGTAAATTATCAGGTAGTCAGGCAACCTTGGTTGAAGCTCTGCAGTGGAAGCTTTGGGCAGTTTGGAGAACTACATAGAGGCTGGAGGGGGAGGCTTCAAGGAAGAGGGCTAGTGGGGAAAGATCAGCTGAGCCTCTCCTACAGTGAAGCCAAGGGCACAGAGACAAAACACAACTTGTCTCTGAAGCAGTAACATTATCCTTTTGGTAACTTCCTGAGGCTGCTGGCCTAGGCTGGACACAACTTCAACTTTGAAGAACTTCTTACTATAAAGAAAGGTCTCCTCCTGAGGATCTGGGGCTCCCAAGGTCACTCTGAGCAGTTGCAATTGAGGAGACAAGAAGGACGATATTGCTAAACATGTCTAGACAAAAAGGCGGCCATGTCAGTCAAGCTCCTAGGAGCTAAACACTCATATGTAATTTTCTCATTTCATTTTCACCATAGTCCTGGGAACAAGACTATTATGATCCCCATTTTCCAGATGAGGAAACAGGCTTATAAAGGTGAGGTGCAATTGTCCATAGCCCCAGATTAGCAAATGGTGGTCCCAGGATTGGATGACCCTAACAATACAAGGTGGAACTGGTGACCCCTGCCCTTGGCTCCCCCTTCAGAATGGACAAGACTTGCATTTGAAGGAAGAGGCTCCGATGGTGGGACATCTTGGCTAAGAAACTAGCGGCAGAGAAGACTCAAAGCCAGTGGTGTGCTAGAATTGGCCCCTGCAGGCTGTGTGAGAGCCAGTTGCACGGCATTTTGGGGGCATTAGACATTTGATTATGGAATTAGCAAGTCTGCATTCAGTGACGTTAAGGGAGGTTTTTGTCCACCTGTGCCTGACCTCTCTGTTAAGTACCTCTCCCAAGGCCAGAGGGCATTTCACAGCTGAAAACTGTGGTCAGAGTATGAATCACTTCAGGACTTCTGCCTTAATTTTTCTAGCTATAGCTGCACCAGGAACCCAGGATGGGAAAACCACGGTCAGGAGCAGAGGGCCAGAAGGGGACTCACACTGAGCCAGGGAACAGTGCAGACCTTGGGAACCCATCTCTACCCCAGTTCTCCCCAGGTGAGAGAATAGGTCAGAAAGGACAGGTCAGGTTGTGAGGGACAAGTGGGGAAGGCTGCACCAACTGGAGGTGGCATTTGAACACACCTCTAGCAGAAACAGTGGAGCTCTGGATCGATCACACTCATGGAAATAATTACCCCATGGAAAATGCTATAAATCCAGGCTTTCCTCTCTCTCCTGTGCCATTCCACCTTCTCTGCATGCCAGTCCAGACCTGGTTGTTAAACCTATACTGGCACACTCCTGATCAGGCCCCAACTCACTGTCTCCTCTTTATGTCTGCCAACATCTTCCCTCTCCCACCTTACACATGAATTCCACAGCTACCTTCCCCCAGCCCAGGCCCCTTAAGGACGAGGTCAAGTGTAGATACCCTCTGGTACCAGAAACACACACGTGCAGAGTGTACTGTTCATAGTGCAGCTGATAAAATATGCAAGCTGGTCAAACAAACAAGAACTAACACAACCCCCTGAGGCCAAACCAGCTTTGGGAATTCATATTCAAAGGACACTGAGATCACTTCTAGAGAAAAAATAGTTTTACTGGCTTCTTTAGAATTTAGGATGCACCCTAAATCCCATCTTTAAAATGCACCCTAAATCCTCCCAGAAACCTGCCTGGGCTGCTGGCCTGGTGAACCCCCTGCCCCAGCCTCCCAAGCACTCAAAGAAGGTCACTGCTCAGCCTCTATGTCCACCTTCTGGAAACAAAGCCACCTTTTAAAGATCACCTACCTCCCCTACAACTGTGCTCTCAGGACTTGCCAAAACCGCACTGGCATCAGAGAGGCATTCAACAAGCGATGATGGAATCAATCCGCAAAGCCTCCTTTCTCCCTCCCTACCCTTCTCTCCTCATTTTTCCCTTTTATGGTTTTCCATCTCCCCACCAGTGCCCTGTACACAGCTGAAACAAGAGCCTCCTCCTCCGAGTTGTTTTCTCAGCCTGGGCCATCTCTGTTCCAATTCCTTGGAGCACATGGAGTCCATGACCACAGAGCATGATCAACCCAGAGCTCCACTGTTTCTGCTTGAGCTGTATTCAAGTGCCACCTCCAGCTGGTGCAGCCTCCCCTCCCTGTCCCTCACAACCCCTCCCTCAGGGGAGGTGACCCGACCTGTCCTATCTGACCTGTCCTGTCACCTGGGGAGAACTGGGGTAGGGGTGGGTTCCCAAGGTCTGCACTGTCCCCTGGCTCGATGTGAGATGTCCTCCCGCTCTGGCCCTCTGCTCCTGGCTATGGTTTTCCCATCCTGGGCTCCTGGCCCAGCTGTGGCTGGAAACATTAAGGCAGAAGTCCTGAAGTGATTCATACTCTGACCAGTTTCCAGCTATGAAATGCCCTCTGGCCTTGGAAGGGGTACATGAAGGAGAGAGGTCAGGCACAGGTGAAAGAAAACCTGCCTTTCGAATGGCCACAGTGTTGGGATCTCTCTACTTTCTTCCTCTTGGGCTTAAGGAAAATACCAGATATTAAACTGTAATGGCATGAAAAACAACAACAGCAACCCATACAGTCCTTACCATGGGCCAGGCTCTGCTCTCATGCATGAATTCATTTCATCCCTACAGTAACACTATCAGGCAGGTAGTATTATTACCTCTCCTTTACGTAGAGAAAGTTGAAACACAGAGACTAAGGAACTTGCCCAAGGTCATACTGCTAGTAAGTAGCTGAGCTGGGATTTGAACCTAGGCCCAGAGTCCAGGGTAGCTTGTTAAAAGACTGGAGAAAGGAATGGGATGAGAGATGGAGAGGTAACAAGAGACCAGGCCACCACTGCTTAGGACATCTGAATGGAAGGCTGCTTAGAGGGCTGATGGCCCCTGAATGGAAAAAGAAGTGAGAGCCTCACATGGGAAACAAGAGGAAAGAAATCTAGGGCCTTGAGAATGGCACAGTCCAAACAGGAACTCCTAGATGACTGACCAGCCCAGGGTTGGAGCTGGGTCTCCACTTCACTAGTCAGTTTGGGGTATTCTTGGGCTTAAACCGTCAGACCTGCCAGCCTAAGACAAAAGCAAGGATTTTATGAGAGCTCTTGACTTCCACAAGTCAGTTTTCTCACCCATAAAGTAAGTAATATTTATAGTGGGGGATTTTGTGAGGATTCAATCTTATGTAATCATAATAACACTACTATGAGCCCTACCCTTGTGCCAGACCCTGGGCTAAGGACTTTAAATATATTAACTTATTTAATCTTCTAATTTACATTATAGAAGTAAATATTTTTATTAGCCCTGTTTTAGAGCTGAGGACACTAAGGCACAAAGAGGTTAGGGAACTGACCCAATGTCACAAAGCAATTGAATAGTAGAGCTGGTATTTGACACCCAGTGTCTATGCTTTTAAATGCAAGATTACACTACCTCTCAAAGAAACCAACAAACAAGCTAGGATCCCCTCTGCTGAGCTTCAGATATAACAATGTACTGACTGCTCACAACGACCTTATAAGACAGGCCTCATTTTACAAGTGAGAAACCAAGATTCAGAGAGGGAGGGTAATGTGCCCAAGGACACACAGCAAGTACATGGCAGGATTTCACATTAAATCCCTGCAGGTGGCTCCAGAGCTGGAGCCCCAAACCAAACATCAGGAGTTCTGCCCATGTGAGCCCTTTCCTCAGATTCCCCTCTGGGTGGTCTGCCACGAGAAGCATCGTATTTGGATTAAATGTGATTTATAACCCAATGAAAATAAAAGTAATCATTCTGACACTTATATAGGCCCTAATGTACTTCCTGAGGCCCTTTTATATCCTTGCTAGATCTTCCTGGCTCCCCTGGGAAGGGAGAAGCAGGAATTGCCCTACTGGTTTCATAGGAAACCCAGGGCCACACTACAAGCCAGCCAGAGCGGGCCCTAGAGCCCTGGCCTCTAACTCCAGACCATTGGGCAGTCTCTTGCTTACTTTTTTTTTGAGACAGAGCCTCAAGCTGTCCCCCTGGGCAGAGTGCCATGGCATCACAGTTCACAGCAACCTCCAATTCCTGGGCTCAAGCGAGTCTCCTGCCTCCAACTCCCAAGTAGCTGGGACTACAGGCGCCTGCCACAACGCCTGGCCATTTTTTGGTTGCAGCCATCATTGTTGTTTGGCGGGCCCAGGCTGGATTCAAACCTGCCAGCTCAGGTGTACATGGCTGGCGCCTTAGCCCGTTGAGCCACAGGCGCCAAGCCAACTTCCTTACTTTTTTAATGTGCTACTTTTCCTAATTATTTGTAAATAAATAAGACAAAATAATTTATATTCAATGTAAAATATAGAGATACAGGGGGGAAATAGAAAACAGGCAAAAAAATTCTCCCACAATCCTACCCCTGCAGAAATATCTTTCAGGAACATTTTAGTGTATCTCGTTTGTTTTATGCCCAGAACCTTGTCAGCTGCACCAACCCTCATGGATTTATGAAAACACAAAGCCTAGCTGGAAGGGAGTGGCCTTGTCCGGTCTGGAGCAGGGCAGGGGTGCCCTTGCAATCTCTTGCCAGACACAGCCACCTCCTGTTCCTGGGATCATGAGGCTCACCTGCTCCCCACGCTCCATGGGACCCCACATTGTTCAGTGTTTCCTGGCTCTTGTCAGGAGATGTTTATGATGCTGATAAAATCACAAGAGTAACTACTCCTCCAAAAGCTTATTTCAGAGCCTAGCATTTCAAAGAGCTGCTACTGCAGAAGGTAGGATTTTCATGTTCTTTTCCCCAATCATTTTTAGATTTTTTTGGTTGTTGCCTTCCTTGTCACTGCCCGAAATATCCCCACAAGAGCTCCTTGCATTTGGTTTCAGCATGATGCTGGGTTTAAAATGAAACTCCCCAACATCCCCCAGAAGGGTGGCACAACTACCTCTCAAAGAATGATGCACTCGGGTAGAGTAGACAGAATACTAATTAATCGAATTCTTAATCCTGGGCTAATTATTTAACCTCTCTGAGACTTACATTTCTTACCCATAATATGCCTCCCTCATGGGGTTTTGATAATAAACTGAATGCCTGGCATATAACTATTGGTTCCCTCCCAGGCCCTAAAATAAAGAAATTCATTGGTTCAATGACATTTAGCTCAGTTTGGGGTGTATGAGAGGGGAATTGCTTTGTTTGTTTGTTTGTTTGTTTGTTTGTTTGTTGGGGATTCATTGAGAGTACACAGAACTAGGTTACATTAATTGACTTTGTTAGGTAAGGACCCTCTTATAATTGTGTCCCGCCCTGGGTACTGTTTGGATCTGGAAGTGTTGAAGCAGAAGGAGGAGGCTGGACACTGGGGGAGAACGGGGGCCCCTGCGAAGAGGTGGATATGTACAAAAAGAGACCAGAGAGCCGTGGAACTTTGACCCTAGGAAGGAGGCTCTTGAAGACCATCTTATGTGCCTCATTATCTTACTGTTAGGGAGGGTGAGGCACAGAAAGAGAAAGGAATGTCTGAAGTCACCCAGCCAGGTCTGAGAACCAACTCTCAGAGATGTTCAGAATCCAAAAATCCAATTCTCAGAGATGGGGTTAAAGAAGGGGAAGAGGCCAACAGCCTATTTTTCTCCCCAGGTGCTGGGAACAATTGCTTCACCATTTTCCCTGGAAGGAAAGCTCTATACTGACCCCCTTTAGCACCACCCTCTTCCCAGCATCGGTTCCCACACCCCAAGCCACTAGGTCCAGTGTCTGCCTGTGGCCCCGGCAAGCTCACTCTACCCTGAGTATGCCATAACCTACCAGCCAGACCAACTTACCTGAGAATGTGTCCCCTAAGCCTGGGAGCAGAGCTGCAGCACCGGGTCCTCTTCCTCTGACAAGTGCAGAGGGAGTGTGATTCCTCTCTCTAAGTGCTTCCTCTCTCTAGACAGCTGCCTGCACATTTCCTGCTTTTGGCTGGGCAAAGAGAAATCCTTTTTCCTCTGCCCTAGTCACAAGCTGTTTCTCTCACTGACAAGTGAGTCAGGCTCAAACGAGCCCCCACCCCACAGAGCAACCCCAGGGATAGTTTAATTATTTTGGAAATCATGTGTCCCCAACCACCCCTCTCTGGAATCCTTCCCCAGTAGCTGGGGCCAAATCCATTAACAGCTCATTCCAGCCCTCCAGGCCTTAGCCTGCCCTGTCTCCCTGGACACGTCCTGCAGAGATATATCCAACACTTCCCTGCACTACCTGCAGAGATCCTACCTCCAACTCCATTCATCCTGGACTTCTTCCCAGAATGATCTCACCCCCATCCTCCCCAACCCTAAACTCCACCCAGAGTCTTCGTCTCTGGACATAACTCCCCTCTAAGCAGCGCTGTGTCTGCTACACCCACCGTGTGTCACCAATAGTCTCATCTTCTGACTTTCCAAACCATCTTCCCTCTTTCCCACCCTTCATTCCCCCACCACCATGGCTTATATCTCTGTATAGCTAGCTGCCTATTTAGTTGTCTACTCCCCCAGCCAGTCAGTAGCCCCCAGAGCAAGGATCATACTTGACCCACCAGCCCAAGCCCAGGGCTAGGCAGGAGCAGAACCTGAATGAACGTATGTGTGTATGTGATGCACGGCCCTGGCGCGAGCTTAGCAGAAAGGATCCCCTTCCCCCAGATCAGCACCTGTGGTCCAGCGTCAGCCCCTCAGCCACCTCCACCTCCAGCCCTATTGCCTGTGTGACACACAGCAGGTATTTGGTGAAGGCCTGTTACAGAGAACAGTTCAATTCTAAAACCTGGACTCTTTCTTCATCCCCTCCCACCACCATTTTATACTTCTTTATTTAAAAATAATTTTTACACTTGCAAAAATAGTGCACAGGAATCCTATACACCTGTCAGTCAGCCTCCCCTGATATTAATATCGTACATAATCACAGTACTATGTAAAAATCCAAAACAGGAAATTAACATTGACAGAACACTATTAAGTAATCTAGAGCCCTTATTCAAATTTCACCAACTGTTTCATTCATGGCCTGTATCTGGCCCAGAATCTAAACTGGAACCCTACTTTGCATTTGGTTTTCATGTCATAGTTTCTGTTGTGGGACAGCTCCTCGGTCTTGTTTTGACTTTCATGACCTTGACAGTTCAGAAGAGTGTCGGCCAGTTCATTTCGAGAATGTCCCTAAATTTCAGTTTGATGTTTCTTCATGGTTAAGTTAGGTTTATATATTTGGGGGAGGAAGATACTTTTTCCACACTTTTGTATGGAAAAGGTCGCATGCTCAGGGCCTTCAGCTAGTGGAGAGATGACTGTGCAATCACAGAAGTGATCTTGTGTCCTTCTCAGCATTCATATCATATGCCTCTTTCCTAGTGATGTTAACTGATCAATTGGGGAAGGTGGTATGTGCCAAATTTTTCCAATGTTACATTACTATTTATTCCTTTGTAATTAATGAACATCTGTGGGGAGATACTTTGAGACTTTACAAATGTCCTATTTCTCACCACATTTTTGCCCACTAATTTTAGCATCCATTGATACTTTCTGACAACAATTATTACAGTAGTGTTTGCCAAATGATGATTTTCTAGTTCCATCATTCTTTCTACATTTATTAATTGGAATTTTAATGTAAGAAGGAGTTGTCCCTTCCCCTTATTTATTTATGGATATTAGTACGAACTCATGGCTACTTATTTCTTTACTTTCATTACTGATCTTACTATTCAAGTTGTCTCATCCTCTTTTAAAATAGCTCAACACATCTGCTTCTTATTAAGCTGATTTTCCTAATGGGATGTAGCCTGAGGCTAAGTTACCCACCCTCGGTGTCACTCTTCAGCGTCAGTACACCAAACACTCCCAGGGGAGCACAGGACAGGTGGTGGGAGGAACTCAGAGCCTTTGACGGGCAGCCAGGTTTTTCTGGTACTCACTGAGGCATTCCTAGCAAGGGCTGGGTCTCTTCCTGGAATGGGCAGGTTACAGTTAGTGTAGTCCATCCTAGTCTAGTGAGCAGGAATTTTAGGAAGGGCTGAGCCCAGCCAGGTGGCCCAAGGTCCTTCCCCTGCCATCCAGTCAGGTGCCCTTTCTCCCTCTGGCACCACCAACCTCACTCCCTGAGTTTGTGTTTCTTGAGTCTGCCCTGCTGCGGGGAGAGTTGCTGAAAATGCAGGTGGCAGTTTAGCAGCATGAGCCCCACATCTTACAAAATTTGCAGAGAAAATGCTCTCCACCCACACAATGGTTACCAGCTATTCTCCATCAGCCCCAAGGAGAGCCGAAGTAGAGAGGGCAGTGCATCAATCACAGCAACAGAAACTTGAGTCAAGGAGAAAGATCTCTCAAAGCAGGCTGGAGAGAGGAGGCTGTGAACTCACCTTGCTGTCTTTGAGACATACAAGGATCCTATTTCTGTTTGCCCTGGGAAAGGAGTGCACCCAGCCTCTGAGGTCAGGCAGCCAAATGCAAGGGCCTCTCCCACAGGCTACAATGCCACTTCAACTTCAGAATAGAGACATTAAAATCTTTACTTTATATTTTTAGCATGTTGGACACATCTACGGTTATAGAGAAAAGTATTGTCACATTTTTGAAACACCTGCTTCTCTCTTCAGTGAATCTCTCACAGATTCACTCTCTTGAGTGTGCATCTGTGGACCTTTGGTCTACAGCTGACCCTTCATGTCCTCCACCACTCTGCTCCAGGCCCACCTCCTTCTGGAAGCCCCCCCAAGCCTCCCCAAACCTCCCCCAAGTCTCTCCAAACCTCTCCAAACCTCTCCACACTCCCCTGACCCCTGCTCTGAGCTTCCTGCCGGAGTCTGCAAGGGAAAGGTCGTTCAGGGGCAAATCTGTCTCCCTACCAGACTGCAAATTCCTCTGGGTTGGGAGCCTTGCTCATCTGCACAGACTACCTGGCACTGTCCCCACACAGAGCTGGAGCTCAAGAGATACCGGCTAGGGCCAGGCAAGGTGGCTCACGCCTATAATCCCAGCACTTGGGAGGCCAAGGTGGATGGATTGCCTGAGCTCACAGGTTCAAGACCAGCCTGAGCCAGAGCAAGACCTAATCTCTAAAAATAGCTGGGCATTGTGGCAGGCACCTATCATCCAGATATTTGGGAGGCTGAGGCCAGAGAATCACAAGCCCAAGAGTTTGAGGTTGGTATGAGGTGTGACACCATGACACTCTACTGGGGGCTACAAAGCAAGCCTCTATTTCAAAGAGAGAGAGAGACCAGCTGATTGGTTTGCCAGCACAGCCCAGCCAGCACTGGACAAACTAGCTTTTTCATGGGAGAGGCCTGGTGTGGCCCTGACTCATTCTCTCATTCTCCGTCTCTTTTCTCCATTCCTCTTTCTGCAGAAATGCTTACCCCCTTCTAGCTGAGCCCACTTGTCTTTCTCTAAAGCCTTAAAATTCTGAATTTCTAAACTACAGCTGAGAAACCTGGTTATTACCCGTTTTTACCCACTTTGATTAGATGTTGTGCCAGAATCTCAGACCAACTGCTTCCTATCATGCTCCATTGACGGCACAACAGGAAGGAAATGTTGTAATGTCGTTCATCTCACCTCTTCCATTTCCTCTTTCTGCACCACCCTTCAGGCTGGCCCCCTCTGGCCACTCCAGACTTGTGTTGTCTCTGCTTTTGCACATCTGCCCAGGGTCACGTGCTCATGACCTTCAGCTAAGGAGGGTTGTGTAACTCTCTCCCCAGTTACCAGTCCCTCGCCTTAGTACAAATGTATTTTTTCAAAATCGATATATTTATTTATTTATCAAAATACCTTCAAGCATATATTTGTTACCTGTTAGATTAATAGAATGGTTCTCCAGGTCTCTTCCCTGTGGGTTAGACCAGGCCGCAGTTAGCACACCTATTCTGTAGGCAGGGTTGCCAAGGCTCAGAGAGTGAAAGTCTCCTGCCCAGAAACACACAGTTGATTGGAGCCACCTGGGCTTTCTGACTCCCTCCCCCGTATTCTCTTGCCTACTCTCTTGGTGAATATTCTATTTAATTCTTTGCTCCTTCCTTCTCTCCAGTCCCTCCAATTCAGATCTGGTTAGCTTTTCCAGGACATAAATTATTTCTTGCCTATCTGAGGATCCCCTATAGCATACATCAAGCACTTAACATGTGGTAGACCTTGATAAAATTTATTGGGTGAATGCATACCTTGAGGTAAAAAGCCTTCCCAGAATTACCCACCAGTACCTAAGGGTGGTCTCAATGCTCCTTATGCGCAAAGTTTCTACCACCTGGGGTTTCTCTGGCGCTATTTCCTGTGTGCAAAGTGGTTGCAGAGGGTTGGACTCAGTCATGTCCATACTCCCCCATCAACAGTGATATCCTGCTATTTCCTCTGGGACTTTTACTCACGAGGACTGCTGTCTGTGCTACCTCAAACACATGACTGGAAACAAATGTCAGCCACTCCAAGATCAGGGATGAAAATAGCAACAGCTGGGCGTACCCCTGGTTCCAAGCAAAGAAGACAGCATCCCATAAAGTTTGGAAATTCATGCTTATTGCTGAGCCTGGAAATGGGTAGGTAGAGTGGGGGCGCTGAGCTGCCAGTTTTCCGTGGCCAGTTTCATTTCTCTGGAACTATTTTCTTTTAAATATTTTCAAGGTCTCTGGAATCAGAAGGAGTTGACTGCCAGTGAGCAGTTAAAAGCTGGAGAGCTTGCCTGACCACTCCTTCACCTTTATACCCTGTCTCTCCATCCAGGAGGCCCTCCCTGAGCACCTGTCCTAGGCCAGACTCCAGACAGGCCACTGGACAGGAATGCTAATGCTAACCGATGCTTACACAGCATGTGGGCAGGATAGAGGGCTGTTTTAAATGAGGTACACATATTAATTTATCTAATCCTTCTGCCAACCCTATGTTATAATGAGGAAAATCAGGCAGAGAGAGATTAGGTAACTTTTGCAAACCACAGGGCTGGGATTTGGGCCAGACCAAACTTGCCTCCACCCAGTTGATTCACTGCACCATCCCTTCTGAATCCAAATGTTTTTCCCTTTCACTAGTTATATTTTAGAGTTTTATAATATTGTTTATTATGGAAGTTTTCAAATATATACCTCCCAAAAGTGCCAGAAAAGTCTATGAACTTCCATCATCCATCATCCATCTTCAGCAACCATCAGCTAGCACCCAGCCTTTTCATCTACATCTTTGTTTGGAAGCAAATACCAAAAATCAAATCATTTAATCATAAATATTTGTGTATGAGCCTTTAAAAGATAAGGATCTCCTCTGTCACACCTAACAAAGCCAACAGTAATTCTACCATTATCAGATATCCAGTCACTCTTCACATAAATGTCATAATGTTTGTTTGTTTGAATCAGGATCCACATAAGGTCCATATACCATGAATGGTTGATAAATATTTTTTTTATCTTTTCTAATCTATAGGTTTCATCCCCATTTTCATCTTTTTTTTTTCTGCAACCTATTTATTGAAGAAACTGATTATTCCTCCTGTATGTAAAGTTTTCTAGAGTCTGGATTTTGTTGACTGCATTTTTGTGGAATTATTTAACATGCCCCTCTGTCTTCTTTCTTTCCTGGAAATTAGAAGCTAGAGGTCCAATCAGATTCAGGTTTGGTGATGTTCTTGAGACTACTTGACAGATGGTGCTGTTCATCCATCAGGAGGCACACACTGTTTGTTCTCTGCTGCTGATGCAGAAATAGCCATTGCTGCTCAATCCCAGATCCATTCATTGTTTAGAGGCTGTGCAACAGTGATCCGGCATAGTTTTGATGACCTAGATCATCCTCCTACAGACTCTTGCCCACCTCTGTCCTTGCTCTTGCATCTTCCTCCTAAATGGCATCTTCACTACTAGCATTCCTGGGCACTTGGCCACCAGATTCCTGTGCGGGCTGCAGTACCATACAGAGCTAGACATAATAAGTAGGAAAGTCCAAACTTGACCTGAAACTTCCCAATTAGGCGGCTGTTCTTGGTGGATGGGAGGCTGGGAGTTTATCACAATGTGGGCCTTAACTCCTCCAAGTAGGATAAGAAAATTCTCAACAGGTGAAGCAAATGTAGTTCAGTGTCAGCTGAGATGCCATTGCTCTTTGAAAGAGAATGAAATAGGTTTGCCCCTGCTAAAATTCCCAGGTGGTTAGGTTGTCACAGTCACTTCAAGCTCTGAGTCTTCACTTCCTTATGCTCCAACCCACTCACGACTCAGCTCTTGCACCTGGTCTCTTCTCCCTGGAGATCCAGGTGTGGGATTCAGCCCTGTGACTGTACTTTGTCTCTTCAAATATCTCACGTTGCTCATTTGTGAGCATGGCAGATTTTCCACTCAGGTTTGGGGCAATGGTTTTTTTTGTGTGGTTTTTTTTTTTTTTTTTTTGAGACAAAAGTCTCATTATATTGCCCAGGCTATATTTTCATTACATCACTGCTTACAACAATCTCAAACTCTTAGGCTCAAGCCAGCAGTTCTCAACCTGTGTGTCATGACCCACAGGAACTGTATTAAAGGGCCACGGCATTAGGAAGGTTGAGAACCACTGGCTCGAGCGATTCGCTTGCCTCAGCCTCCCGAGTAGCTGGGACTACAGGCACCCACCACAACGCCTAGCTATTTTTTTAGAGATGGGGTCTGACTATAGCTCAGGCTCGTCTCAAACTCGTGAGCTCAGGTGATCTGCCCACCTCAGTGAAAGAACCAAGCTGATTCCATTTTGTTAAAACTAACTCATTTTGTTCCACAGCCTTTCACTAATTCTACCTTGCCCCACAGCCTTCAATTTGCAGCTGCACATCAAAGGTTAATTTATGGCTGCATACCAAAGAGTCAATTTACAGCTGAATACCTAAGGTGATAGGCAAACTGCTTCCTCCCCCACCCCTGTGTCTAGTATGTCCGCCCCAAGCGATAAGGGTGCCTACCCAGGCCATCCTGGTAGTAAATATTTCCCTAGGCCATCCTGGTAGTAAATATTTCCCCAGGCCAATTAACCTAGAACAGACATTGACCAGACCCTTATGCCCCCATCAGCTCTCCCCAGCAGTTCATGCCCAACACCCCCTCCCTTTGTTCCTTTCTGTACCCTTAAAACTGCTCTTCCCTCTGCGGGCAAGGCTTTTCTGCTATCCTGCTGTGTCAGGAACAGAAAGCCTTGGCTAGCTAATAAATTTGCCTCTTGCTTTTGCATCAGACTTGGTCAATGGGTGATTTATAGGGGGGACCCCGCGATTTAGGCACAACATCAGCCTCCTAGAGTTCTTAGCCACTGCACCTGGCCTCAATGGTTGCCATGTGGCTGAGCCTCTCTCATTCTTCCTGGGTTCCTTAACATCTTCTGACTCCCCAGTCCACATCCTCACTCCCCCTCATTACAGTGCTGCTCAGCTCAGTGTGTCTCTGCACTGACAGGGACCATCTACTGCTGATTTCACCCCGACAGCACAGAAGATCTAATGAGGTTCTGAAATTCCTATCCTTCTCTGTTTTCATTCCCACTCAGTCTCTAGGAACAGAATGGGAAAATGTGGAGATAGATATTCCTCTCTCCTTAGAACTACATCTTTATACCAGTGGATCCCTTGGGAAGTCTGGCAAAGCTTTGGGACTCTCTCTCAACATAATGTGTTGTTTGTGTTTGTGTTTATTGAGACAGGATCTCACTCTGTCACCCACGCTGGAGTGCAGTGGTATAATCACAGTTCATTATAACCTCAAACTCTTGGATTCAAGTGATCCTCCTGCCTCGGCCTCCCAAGTAGCTAGGTCTACAGGCACATGCCACCACATCTAGATAATTTTTAATTTTTTTTTTTTTTTTGGAGACAGAGCCTCAAGCTGTCACCCTGGATAGAGTGCCATGGCATCACAGCTCACAGCAACCTCCAATTCCTGGGCTCAAGCGAGTCTCTTGCCTCTGCCTCCCAAGTAGCTGGGACTACAGGCACCCGCCACAATGCCCGGCCATTTTTTGGTTGCAGCCGTCATT
>CAUYRH010086897.1:0-22375 GCA_963574655.1 Perodicticus potto | reverse complement strand
AAAATAAAATGGGTCCCATTTTTTTATATTTTGTAACCACATTTTTGCTTTTTTTTTTTTTTTTTTTTTTGGCTCTGTTTTAAGCAGTTTATACTCTTAGGCACCAAAACCAGGAAGTCTTAGTGAGATATCTCAGTTGAGATACAGAGAAAAATAGGGTGATTTTTTTTCTGAGAAGTTCCAGAAAATATACCTTTGTCATTTACTTTGCTTATGATCTGCTGATTGACTCAGACTTGTCACAAGTTTCACCTTTCCTGTCCATCCACAGCAAGTTAATTAACAAAGTGGAAAAGAAATGGTTCCCAAGATGAAAATTGAGGTGTATTAAATAATATCAAAATAAATGAATATTAATTTGCAAAAATAGCAGATATTAGGAGGCTGAGCTGAGAAGATAGCCTGAGGTCAGGAGTTCAAGACTGACCTGAGCAAATGCCAGACCCTATCTTTACAAACAAAACAAAACAAAACAATGTAGAAACTAATTAGCCAGGCTAGGTGGTGCATGCCTGCAGTCCCACACCTACTTGGGCAGCTGAGGCAAAAGGATTGCTGAGCCCAGGAGTTTTAGGTTGCAGTGAGATATGATGACACCACATACATACTCCAGCCTGGGCAATGAAGCAAAAGCCTGTCTTACAATAAAACAAACAAAATAAAACAAAAGAAAGAAAAAATAGCAGATAGCTGCAGTATCCTGGGCTTCCATAAGGCTTTTTTTTTCCTTTTTTCAGATTAATGTCATGTTACATAAGATGATATGGTAAAATGGTTGGCTTGGTATACCACACATGAAGGAGATGGAATGGAACTATTTCAATAACAATATTATTATTGAGTGCATAATGTTTATGTCTGTCCTATATTAAAATAGTAGCCACTCACACCAAGGACAAAAATGTGAACTAAAATTAGGTCATAATGCTAAAAGGTGAAGGCTGTCATACACGATGTGAGGTGTGGAGAGACAAGAAGTCTTATGAGACCCTGAAAAGTCATCCCCTTGATTCCTCTTTTGACTTTGATTTCCTCTTTGATTCCTCTTTTCTTCCTTCTGTTAGGGAGGATCATGTTCTTCGTCTGTCTTCTTTCATGTCTGTAGAAGGGCCTGGGGTCTCCTACTTGGAAAGATGCATCTTTCCATTCCATTGTGGAATTCCATCTTAGAAACTAAGGAGGAGAGAGGCCCAAGGAAAGGAGGTCTGGCTCAGCATAGTCGACTTGTCTATTCTAAACAAATATTCCTGCGGCTTCCATGTTGCCTCTTCTGGTTGACTAGGAAACTGTTCTAGAGCCAGTTGTCTAACTTCAGCTATAAGCCTAGAATGCCCATAAGTCTGGAATAATCTCTAGGTCTCCCTTACAGGTTTTCAGCATTTGAGGCTATTACTATTTTTCAGAAATTTCAGACTCTCATTATGTCCTTCTTGAAGACCTAACCACCTATAGTGGTGCTCCAAACTTTACGCCTGACTCCCCCAGATGCTCTGTGGTCCCAGGTCTGAGCTGAGCCAAAGAAGGAGCCCTGGCGGTGTCTGTCTGA
Source organism: Perodicticus potto (assembly GCA_963574655.1). Classification (NCBI taxonomy): domain Eukaryota; kingdom Metazoa; phylum Chordata; class Mammalia; order Primates; family Lorisidae; genus Perodicticus; species Perodicticus potto. The sequence goes on along the minus strand of CAUYRH010086897.1, from coordinate 20,829 downwards.
TTCCAGCCTAGGAAACAAGGCAGGAAGAGGACACGTGTCACATCAAATTATTTTGCCTGAGAAAATACAGCTGATCACACAGTTTGTTCACTGCCCTGAATTTTTGCTACCATGAAGATCTTTGTAACTTTATCAGTTAGCTTGGGCTGCCACAATGGAATACCACAGACTAGATGATGTAATATAAATTAATTTTATGTTAATTAATTAGAGGTTTCTTCAAACCTCTGCTGGAGGTTTGAAGACTGAAATTCCAGAGGGCTGTTTCTGGTGAGGCCTCTTCCTGGCTTGCAGATGGCTGCCTTCTTTCAGGGTCTTCATATGACCTTTCCTCATTACACTGGGAGAATGAGGGAGAGAGGGAATTCATGAGCAATTTTGTCTCTTCTTTTTATAAGGACACTAGTCCTATCGGATTAGAGCCCCACTCCTATGACTTCATCTAATGGGCATTACCTCTGTGAAGGCCCTAACTACAAATACTGTCACGTTGAGGGGTTAGTGCTTTATCACATGAATTTTGGAAGGACACAATTCAGTCCCTAACAGTAATTAGCAAACAAGACCCTGAGGTCGCTCAAATCCATTCTAGTAACATATGGGCCCCTGCATATTTGGATGTGGCAAAATGGGACCACTGGTCAAAACTTTATGGAAGCAGGAAAAATGACAAAGAAAATTACGATACCTCTCTATTCATGTCTTCTGAACATTTATAGGAAAGGAGTCTTATAAAATATCTGTTGAAATATAGCAACCAGAGAATATAGTATGCCTATACTGTTCAGCATGATTCCTTATCAGCAGACCCTACAGTCTTTTTCCACCAACAGCCCAAGACTGTCTGGGGTCAAGGCCAACATATCTGTCAGATGCTTTGAACTCTGCTTTGTGACTCACATTTTCTAGAACCGAGGTCCTTGTTAAACAAGTGCCATCTCTCTCTCTCCTCCCCCCCTCCCTCACCACATTTTTCTTCTACTCTCTCTCCCTCTCCTTTTCTCTCTCCCAGTACTTGCTCCCTATTTTTCTCTTCTACTCAATTAGAAGTCAGCTCATTCCAAATTAATTCTTTTTTCATTTTAATTGGATAATCACTTTTACCAGTAGATTAACCAAATTGTTTACAGACACAATCTGAGTGCTTGAACTTAATTTAGGGATGAAGATTTAGTGGAAGGCTAGCAGGAGCTCTGATCAGACACCGGCCAGGCTCTTTAATGTGGCACTAGGCTCCATAAATGGCATGGCAATGTCCTTTATTCTGAAAACATAACCAAAATTTTAACAGTTCCTGAGATACTATCAGACTTTATTCCTCAGTATTCAATTACAGTAGAACCTCTGTAAGTTGACCACCCAAGGGACTGTAACAAACTGGTCAACATACAGAGGTGATTAATGTAAGGGTCTAGGCCAGTGGTTCTCGAACCTTTAATACAGTTCCTCATGTTGTGGTGACCCCCAACCTTAAAATTATTTTCGTTGCTACTTCACAACTGTAATTTTGCTACTATTATGAGTCGTAATGTAAATATCTGATATGCAGGATGTATTTAGGCGACCCCTGGGAAAGGGTCGTTCAACTTCCAAAGGGGTTGTGACCCACAGGTTGAGAACCACTGGTCTAGGCCTACTGTACTGATACATACATGTGGTGCATGCCTGGTCTATGAAAATTAAGTCAACTTAAGGAGGTGGTCAATGTATGGAGGTGTCCGTCTATGAAGGTTCTACTGTATTATTATTCTAATGTCAAAGTAAGGAATTGCCTTAGACTTTATTGAGATCCTATTATGTGCCAGCTACTAGAAACACAATAGAACAAGATATAGTTTTTGACAAAAAGAATATCATACTCTAGCAAGGAAGATGACTATGAAAATTCTGCTCGGGAGCAGAATGGAGAAAAAGAATATGGGAGGCTTGGGGGTTTAGTTTGGATGTTGAAGAGGTAGAAAGAACCTCCAGAATGATACAAATAATTTTTCTAACACTTATGTAAGCAAAGAATGTAGTATACATTCAGTATATGCTTGTTGGATTAATGAAGTATAGTAGTTTAGAAATTTCAGTAAATATAACAAAGATTTGGAAAATCATGCATAATCCTGAAACATTAAGAGGTAACATGTTTGAGCACTTTAAAATTTTTTTCCCAAATACTTCTGGGGGCATGCTTATATACTTTTTAAAATTATGTAAGTAGGATTTCTCTCTCTCTCCACAAACATAGGTACATGGCACACATATATATTTGTAAATACTATTTTTTTTAATTGAATCATAGCTGTGTACATTAGTTCAATCATGGGGTACAGTGTGCGGGCCTCACATACAATCTGATATATTTTCATCTGCCTGTTCGATATAACGTTCGTGAGATTTTCTCATTTACTGTGTGAAAACATTTGTGTTGTGCATTTAGTAGGTTTCTCCTAACCCTTCAAAGATGCACCTCAAGTGTGATCCCACCCTTTATCCTCTCTCCCCCCACCTTCTCCCTCCCCTTGTCTCCCTCTCCCCTTTCCCTGTCTTCTTGTGCAATAGTTGGGTTGTAGCCTTCACATGAAAGATATAAATTTGCTTCATATTAGGGTTGTATACATTGTATACTTTTTCTTCCATTCTTGAGATACTTTGCTAAGGAGAATGTGTTCCAGCTCCCTCCATGTAAATATGAAGGAGGAAAAGTCACCATCTTTTCTTAAGGCTGCATAATATTCCATGGTATACATGTACCACAGTTTATTAATCCATTCATGTATCGATGGGCATTTGGGATTCGACTTAGCAATTATGAATTGGGCTGCAATGAACAATACTATTTTTATGTAACATTTGATTGTGAATTTTTTACCATTTCAGTAAGTAATGTTAAAAAATATGAAAATATTTGTTAAAGTTATGAAATATATGAAATACTTTGTAACTAACACAACAATTATTTCTTTTTTCTTTTTTTTTTTAAGGGTAGGGTTTTTTCTTTTTTGTGTTTGTTTTTGTAGAGACAGCGTCTCACTTTACGCCCTCAGTAGAGTGCTGTGGAGTCACAGCTCACAGCAACCTCCAGCTCTTGGGCTTAGGCGGTTCTCTTGCCTCAGCCTCCCAAGTAGCTGGGACTACAGGTGCCCGCCACAATGCCCGGCTAATTTTTGATGCAGTTCGGCCGGGGCTGGGTTTGAACCTGCCACCTTCAGTATATGGGGCTGGTGCCCTACTCGCTGAGCCACAGGCACCGCCCAACAACAATTATTTATTAATATTATTTATGGATGGTATGTTCCCAGCTGGAGAGAGTCCCAGACTGACCCAGCAAATAATGAAGGCCTGATGCCCAGTCATTGTATCCTTTACATAGAATCCAACAGTTGCCATCTCACCCTTTAAGTCTTTATTTAAAAAAATAAATTTAAAAATGGGCTGAAGGGCTTTTTGTCAACTGATGGTGAATTTTGCCTCTTGCATGATTTTCAGTATTTGCTGGCATTTCCCTTAGAAGCAGGCAAGCTTAGTATATGAGAATACAGAATTCATTTTGCCTCATTTTCAACCTTGCTTTCCCATTTTCTCCCTTTGCCATCTTGTAAAAGTTAGCAAGTTACCATGCTTTCTGTATCTCCACATTTCTTACTTTAAAAATAAGGGTAATTGTTGCTGCTTCATATGGTTATGAAAATTAAAGGAGTTCATTCACATTAGTTTCTTGTTTTTGTGTGTAACAGATTACAGAAAATGTAGCATCTACAAACAACACCCAGATGTTATCTCACTGTTTTTGCAAGTCAGAGGTGTGGATGGCATGGTTCAGTTCTATGATCTGGGTTTTAGGAAGGTAAGATCAAAGCAGAGACCAGATTGTGTTCTTTGCTAAAGGCTCTGCGGGAAAATCGACCTCTTAGTTCATTCTTGCTTCTGGCAGATTTAAGCTCCCTGTGGTTATAACACTGAGGTCCCTGTTCCCTTGCTGGGTTTCAGCTGGGGGCACACTCAGCTCCTGAGACCACCCATATTTCTGAATGCATTCATTGTCTGTTCCTTCTTTAAATGAATGATGCCACATCCACTATTTCTCATCCTTCAAATCTTTGATTTTGACAAGAGAGAAATTTTTTTCTTTTAAAGAGTTCACGTGATTTTGTCAGCCACCCCCAGAAAAATCTCCTTATCATAAAGTCAACAGTGCCATAGTGTATAATATAACCTGATCACAGAAGTAAAATCTGTCAAATTCACAATCCATGGGGATTATGCAGGACATGTACACCAGAGGGTGGAAAAACTCGGGGACCATCTAGGAGGTGCTTGTAAAGCACTTAGAAAATTCACCACTTACAAAACACTTAATAAATGGATAATATTGGCATTTTATACCTAAAGAATTAAAGTATACATCATTTTTCAGTTTATAGAGTCATCAGTATTTAGGTTCATCAATATGTACTGAAATTGAAACACACACTTTTTTAATATTTTGTTTAAAAAATTCTGAATGAAGATGAAAACACTCAATTAACGTTCAGCAAAGCGTAAGTATGTTGTTGTGTAAAAGGCCACTTTATGTAACAGGATCCAGAGCTACGTGGGTACACCCAACCATGGGCATCTTCTGCCGTCTTCTGGTGCTTTGGAGCATAGCATAAGAATTCTTTTATAAAGGAGAGAACTAAAAACAGGCTGATTTTCTGTACGAATATCACAGCATCATTACTGGTCCTCGTTTCTAAGTATTCAGTTTAGAAATGTGAGCATTACTCGCTATATCCATTTTACTGAATGTTTTATGTAAGTAGCAACAAAATATTCATAATGTACAGTCGTTGCCTCAAATGTCCTGTAATTACAAGGCCCCCATAATGATAGGAATTGATTTACAGTCACTGCTGGGGTGCTTATTTTTAGGCATGTAAATTGGGTAACCATGGAATGGTTCAGTCTAAATGGTGGGACCATCAGTCTGCAAGAGTCTGTAAGAGTGCTGCCAAAAAAGTTACACTAAGTTAATCATTTTTTCCTGAAAGTTTCAGAAACTTCCATGATGATGATGAAATATATTTTCACTCTCTCTCTTTACAACTGTTTCTAAACCAGAGAAAGTGATGCTTTCTTTGATGGTCTGTTGGATTTCGGTGGACTTAGATAACTGGCTGCATAACCCCCTGATGGCTCTTCCACACTTCTTTACACTGCGGTCCTTCAGTCGTGTGCTCTGTTTTGCTTGTCTCCTTTTCAAGTTGAGCTTCTTTAGGGCTGGCTCAATCACTTCATTTTCCTCTTACCCCCCTGGTGATTATGCTCTACAGGGAAGTACCTGGTTAATATTTCATAAACCTGTTAACTTGATACTTTAAAAGGAAACATCTAAGAAAAGGGTTGTTACTGGTTTTGTTATAATCACAGAAGGATAAAGTAGGAAAAGAACCTAAGAATCTCAACGTCTCCTCAGAAGTGAAAAAGAAATAAGTATCACAAATTAGGATGCTATACCTCAGACGGCACAGCAAATTGTGTGAAACGATTTTCTTTATTAATTCCTTAATTTCCTTGGATTCTAGTGAACAGTTTTTGTTCGGGTTGTTTACAGCAACTGAATTTATACTCTGGTGCTGTCTATTTATCAGTTCTCATTTGTTGTATGGCCAGGCTCGTGTTTTGGAACATTTGTTCCTGAGAATTAAAAAAAAAAAAAAATAGAAGTAGGTGATACCTACTTAGCTCTCTGCTGAAATTTATGCCCCTTACCAAGAAGCCAACAGATTTTAAAGCTCAAAGACAGTAAAAGTGTGTATGTTGGAAGAGTTGAGGGGGTCAGGGCACCCGAGTGGGGCTACCCAAGACAATCCTGAGTCCCCCCAAGCACCTGTCACTTTATAAAGAGATATTTTTTCACTGATTTCTTTTGGGGAACTGAGACCCTTAAGCACTCACCACTTTTTTGTTCTTTTGTTCAAATTTAACTTTTATTAAATCATAACTGTATACATGTATGGGGTACAATATCACAATTTGATATACAACATGGAATGCTTAAATCACAGTGATTAACATAACCATCACATCATTTATTTGTTGTGGTAAGACATTTATAATTTACTCTTAGTTGTTCTGAAGTGTCCCCTGCATTGTGCACATTAGGTGAGATCCCACCAAATGTCCTCTCTCCTCCCTCCACTCACTCTCCCCCTCCCCTGTCCTCTCCCTCCTCTCCCCTCCTTGTTGCTGGACTGTATTTGTGTTTTATCATTCGTATGAATGTGTAAGTGTTTATATGTTGATTTCATAGTAATATTGAGTACATTGGATACTTTTTTTCCATTCTTGAGATACTTATTAAGAATATGTTTCAAGTCCGTCCAGATAAACAATTAAAGATGTAAAATCTCCATCTTTTAGTGGCTGCATGGTATTCCATGGTAAACATATAATCCATTTATGGATTGATGGGCATTTGGGCTGGTTCCACAACCTGACAGTTACGAATTGGGCTGCAATAAATATTCTGTCTTTGTTTTAAAATGATTTTTGTTCATTTGAGTAGATACCTAGTAATGGAATTGTGGTATCAAATGGTAGGTTAAGTTTTAGTTCCTTGAGAATTCTCCATACTTCTTGCCAAAAAGGCTGTATTAGTTTGCAATCCCACCAGCAGTGTAGAAGAGTTTCCATCTCTCCACATTCACAATAATATCCATATTAAATGAAAAGGCCAATGCAAATTCCTTAGTGTATAAGCAGTATGTATAATACTTAAGTTCCTGTTGCATTGTAAAGTGAAATTTGTGTGACAGGTGCGATTTTGGTCTCTATGTTTTACCCCCTGATGTTATAACTATGCATCTGTTTTATTCCATGTCAAAAAGAATTTAAGGTTGCTAATTGGCTTGCCTTAAAAGAGGAAGGCTACCACCGTTATCCAGGCAGACCCACTGTGATCAAATGAACCATTAAAAGTAGAGGAAGGAGCTCAAAGAGAAAGAGAGAGACAGAGAAGAACAGGAAAAAGGGCAAAAGATTCAAGCATCAGAGGGGCTTGACCCACTATTGCTGGTTTTGAAGACAAAAGTCAAGGAAGGCAGGCAGTTTTCAGAAGCTGGCAGTGATCCCCAGTCAGCAAGGAAACAGGGCCCCCAGTGCTGTGATTGCATAGAACTGAATTCTACCAACAATATAAATAATCCTAGAAGTAGATTGTCCTGGAGAGCTTCCAGAAAGGAACACAGGCCTCTAGACATCTTGATTTTGGCCTTTTGAAACCTAGAGCAGAGAAACAAGCAGGGACTATTACACCCTGACCTATTAAATTAGTGTTGATAAATGGGTATTGCTTTAAGCTGCTAAATGTGTGGTAAATTGTTACACAGCAATAAAAAACTACACAAAAAAGAAAGCCATACAAATGGCTTTTAATGACTTTTCTTAAGAAGATTGGGGGATTACTTTTGTATAGGCCTTGCAGCCCCTGAGTGTTTGCTTTTTCTTGGTAAGTATTGGTATTACACGTAGCTGGTCATGAAAAAAAGGCATGATGATTTGATCTCTGGAAGACAGGACAAAGTAACAATTTCTTCCACCTCTGAGAACTTCTGATTATAGTACAATTTCTCCCCCTAGCAAGTGAGGGTGAACCCAGTTGCTTAGATGAAGAAGAAACTGTCCCTTTTTATTTCATCGCACCCTTTCTTTGTTATCAGCACATGCCAACCCCTTTCTCTATTGATTCTAACACCTCTTTCTCAACCTTGGGTAGGACTCTCCTCTTTTGTTTCCCCGCAGGTCTTAAAAAGAGGAGAGGAGGCATTTCGGTTTGCTCGTATTACATTGTCTTATGAGATTGTGTCCCTGGGAGATAGACAGGTAGGGAGAGATTAAAAATACTGATCATAATATGAACCCAGTAAAATCTTTGCTGAGATGGATAGATGCAGCATGGTTGCTATGAATATGAATTATATTCAGTGTATACATTTGTTCAATCATTTGAGTAACCATATGAATTAGGTATCATGTGTTCATTATTTTTGTTTTTTAAGTAGTATTTATTTTTATTTTTATGATTAATAGACTATTTCTTAATTTTTTAATTTATAGAAAAATTAGACCATAATACAGAGAGTTCTGTTTATCCACCATACATGGACTCTCAACCCTTCCCAGTTTCCCCAATTATTAATATCTTATTGTAGAGTGCTACACTTATTATAATTAGTGATAAATGTAGCCTTTTCAGACTGGCTTTGTTCCCTTGGAAATATTCCTTTAAGGGGCCTTAATGTCTTTGAATGACTTGACAGTTCATTTCTTTTTGTCAGTGTATAATGTGTAGAATTTCATCATATAGATTTATCCATTCACCATACTGAAAGAAATCTTGGTTGCTTACAGTTTGGGGCTATGGTGAATAATGATCGTATAAATTCTTGGGTAAAGGTTTTTGTGTGGATAATATCTGCATTTTTCAGAGATGGGATTACATAGTGGAGAAGGGATGGCTTCTTTTTAGTTGAAGGGAACTTCATAGGTCTGACCCTTCTTACTTATCTTTACTTCTTCTATTCCTCAGATCCCCTTAGAGATAGAGGGACTTACGTGATTGAAACATACAAGTGCATGGTTGACTCATCTTTCCTTTTCTTCCTTTTTAGCAAGGGTGTGTTTTATATTACAAAGTACACCATGATTGACAAACTTTAACCTTGACCTAAAACCTGACCTATTGACCTCTGTTAGTGATAAAGGTCATATTAGGGCCTTTATTCTTTTTTTAACTTCTTCAAAACCTAGGCAAGGAGGAGGAATATATTTGCTATGGGCATCATTGGAAAACCCAGCGTAAACTAAAGCTCAGAGAAGTTAAGTAATTCAAAGAAAAAGTTAAGTAGTTGGCAAACAGCAAAGCCAAAACTTCAATCTAAGTTGATCAGACTCTAACATCTATTCTTGCTACCATATCATCCTTTTCCAAAGTACTTTCCACAATAATTCCTCTGGGTATTTATTGTTACCAGCAAGTGAAAAAAGAAATTTGATATTCAAATAAATTTTGAAAAACTGGATTAAATAAGGTAAAATGGCTTAATTTCATCATTACTCTCACTAAGAGAGTAATGTAGTGTACAATATCTCCTAAATTTATATGGCTATGGAGCTCCTTTAAAAAGTATTGTGGGACTCATATTTTAGTTTCTGATTTTTGAGAGACTTCCTTAGCCCCATACATTTCTCAGAAAGCATCTTCATTCACATCACCCTTTCTGTAATAATTGATCCGTCGCATCTACAGAATCACTTTACAGAACTATTTCTTATACTAAGTGCCACAGAGCATCCTTCCCTAGGAAGGGAACAGGCCATGTACAAATAAGAAAGTCACCGGTCAAAACTTCTGGGTTAAACAAAGTTAACAATACTTCCTTATCACAGAAATTCTCAGAGGCTCTATTATGCTATGCTGGTATCAATTTTCTGCAAGAGAAGATGGAATAAAGCATTTCTCAACAATACTTTCAACAGGACATTTTTTTCCCCATACACAATGATCTCACATTTTTGTCAAAAACAATTTGGAAAATGCTTCTTCTTAGAAAAACTACCATTTCTCCTAGTAGCACCATATATTCTCAACTCTTTGCAAAAGAGAAATGAATTAAAACTCTCAGCTGTAGTGGCTTTTAAAAATGTGCCATGGAGACAATGTGACCTTGATTGCAGATGGTCCTGTGCTTACACTATTCCCCTCACAGAACCTCTTTAGACTTGGAAAGTCACTCTGCCTCCAGAGATGTGATGAAATGAAAGTTGCAATGGAATGGAGCTCTGTGTGGCTCGGTGTGCCGAGGACAGCAATTGGGGTGATCTCTACCACAAACCCTCTTTTGAGGAGCCTTTGTAATTGAGAAGTCAAAAGTGAGGGAACCAAAGGCCTCATTTTACAGCCCTATTGATGTGATCTAGCCTCTCTCTCTGCTGTATTTCTCCTAATCATAATTGATTGTAAATCTGTTTATAGAAGCTGTTTGACACTTTACCAGGAATTATAAATCTATTTATAGAAGCTATTTGACTCTTTACCAGGTATTTTACTTATTCCTAATATCATTTTTTAAATAAATAGTATCTGGAAGCTTATGCAATAAATCCCAGCATTAATTCTCTTTTAAGTTAATTCATTTGAGTCACATCTGTGTTAATAAGTGTTTTTTGAAGTGTGTTAGAAATTATTCTTCCTTTTTAAATAAAATAATTTCCTTACATGTTAGGGGGTTCTTAAATATAATAAGAAGCCCACTCTGCAGCAGGTGAGAGGCAGATACTCTTCAATATCGATGTTTAACACTTTGTGGTCATGCTTGTCATTAATATACCACGCACCTCACCATAGCATTTTCAGTACCATTATTTGTGGGTGATGCCAAAGGTCCATGATGTCCTGAATTTTGTGATTTTGATGAAACATTAGCTTGAATTTCTTATAAGAGACTCTGTTGCATTGAAGCAGGTCCCTTAGGCAGTAAGTGAGTTGGCCTGGTATCTCCTTCCTACTATTGGCTAGCAAGGGAAGTGTGGTAGGTTTGAACAAATGGTCCCCCAAACATATCTACAACCTAATCCCTAGAAGGTGTGAAAGGTAACTTCTATGGCAAAGAGGGTTTGCATGCTTGATTAAGTTAAAGATCTCATGATGGGGGAAGATTATCCCGGGTTATCTGGCTGGGCCCAATGTAACCATAAGGATTTTCATAAGGGGAAGCCAGGTGGCATCAGCCATAGAGGAAAAGGGTGATATGATGGTGGAAGCAGAGATTGGATTAATGCACTTTGAAGCCACAGAGAAAAGAAATCCAGGCATTTGCTAAGATCAAAAAAGGCAAGGAAATATATGTTTCTCTCCTAATCTCCAGAAGAAATCATCTCTGATTATACTTTAGCCTAGTGAAACTGATTTCAGACTTTTGACTTCCCAAACTGTAAGGGAATAAATTAATATACAGTATACTTCACCATAGCATTTTGACAGCTTTTGAAAACTGTCAAAAAAAAAAAAAAAAAAACCTAATACACTGACAGGAGTGAGACAACAAATCATTTAAGTGCACAGGAGTCTCTGCCAGAGATGATCCTGACTGCAATGCACATCAGCGATCAGTCCTGGGAGTCTTTGACACTAGCTCTTACCCTTGCCCCACTGACTATAAAATTCCAAAAAATGTTAGTGTATATACCTTAATTGTGGAGCTGTTTTAAGAATTAATGCACTGTAAATATAAAGTATGTAGTCCTGGGGTAAAATATTAAGATGACTTAACTATTACTCATCATTGTTAACAGGCTATAAATAATATTTTTGTTGTTGTTGTTAAAAGGTTATTGAGAGAGCAAAGTGTACTCAAGACTAAAGGTGATACCTGTTTGTGATAGGAGAATTTTCACAGGGAATATGAGTTATTCTCAATGACTAGGATGAAGACCGAACATCCATAGAGTGATCCTTTTTCTCATTGTGATGCTGGTGTGCCCTTTTAACCTTTCAAGAAAGATTCAACTGTACACATCATATATTTGAAGTACACTGTGGTGAATAGCTGACATGTTTCCAGCTTAAGTGATACATTCTAGTGAGAAAATATCATAAACAAATAGACAAACACACAAGGTAATTCAGAATGGTAAGTGCTGAAATGGACACAAACGAGGCTCATGTAATGAAAGTGTCCATGGCAGGGTCGATGGTCTGGGCAGGGAAGACTTCAATGAGCTGAGGGGTTGATAGGAGAGAGAGGGCCAGTCACTGCTAGAACTGGAGCACTCCAGACAAAGGGAAGAACCGATCCAAAGTTGGAGGGACTGGAATTTGTGTGTGTGTGAAGGGTGAAAGAAGTTCAATGTTGCCAGGGCATAGGGAACAAGTGTGTAATTTTAACAAGAGCATGAAGCGACTAGAGTATGAAGAGGCATGTAGATTATGTCAGAGAGTTTGAATTTTCTTTTAAGGACAATGAGAGTATGTTGGAGAGTGTCTTGATCCATTTATTATTACTATAAAAGAATACCTATGGCTGGATAATTGATAAAGAAAATAGGTTTATTAGCTTAAAATTCTGCCAGTTGAAAGATTGGGCATTTTATGGAAATGTCAGGCTGCTCATGGCAGAAGGCAAAGGGAAGCCAGTATGAAGACAGTTCACGTGGTGAGAGAGGAACCAAGAGAGAAAGGAAGGAAGTGCCAGGGCCTTTTAAGAATCAGCTTTCCTTAAAATTAATAGAGCAAGAACTCACTTAGCTACTCCCATTATAGGGAGGGCATTAATCCATTCATAAGAGATCCACCCTTGTGACCTACACACCTCACATTAGGCCACATCTTCAACATTAGGATCAACTTTCAACATGCCAATGGCAGGAAAAACAACCAAACTGTAGCAGAGTTTTTAACAGAGAAAGGTGTAACATATTATAATCTAAACTATCACTCCGGATAATATATGGAACATGAGATGTAGAGGAGGAAAATAGAAGGAAAGAGTACAAGTAGAAGGCTTTTGAGTCCATTCCAGCAAGAGAAATAATAGCATCTTGGAGAGCAATGGAAGTGGTGAAGATGGAAATAAATGGAAACATTTGCAAAGGGGTTCAGAGGTAGCGTCAAAGCATTTCTGATGTATGGGGTTTAGGATGGAAGGAAAAGAGAGAAATAAATTATGGCCTCTAGATTTGGGACTTAGCAATAGCGAAACACTTTTCATTTTTTGAGATAGCAAAAGCTTAGCAAGCATAAGGTTTGTAAGAGGGAAATTGGGATCTGTTTGGCTGCGTTAGATACTTATTTGACATGTTGGTGGAAATATTGAGTTAGTAGTTGTGCTAAATACATGTGCCTCAACTTCATAGAACTAAGACATTTAATCTACAAATAATAAAATTAGACCTTGTGACAATGTATTTCATGGAGAAGACAGGTTAAATAAATTATGACTGTTGTTGGGCATCTTGCTGAGGTAGCAATATGCTGATGTGAGTTAGCAGTGGTTAGTTTTAATCACTGTGTGTGCTTTCAATGTTGTTTTGAGTTGTTTTTGATATAGTGGTGGTAGTATTCTGCAAAATGATTTCTACTCCTGCAGACTTTTTGAAAACCAGGAAACAAAGACAAGGATATTTATTATTTAATTCCTGCTGCCACCTAGTGGCAATATTCAAAATTTAAACGAGCAAAGTAAACAGGTTGAGAAACAGTAAACGTTGGCAGAACTGAGAAAGAGAACAGATACTTACCTAATCCTGCCTCATTTTATAGACGTGTAAAGAAAGACTCAGGGAAGGAAAGTGAATTTTCCTAGGTCTTATAATTATTCAGGAGCCTGGATTCTGTCACTGGTATTTATTTTAAAGATTTCTATTCTGATTTCAAGTTAGCTTTATCTAAATGAATGAACATCAGTTTTAAAAACTATTTCCAAATTTATTCATCTTTAGCAGTCATTTAGAAATTTTATGTATGCAATATTAATGGACTTTTAAAAAGTTTCCATACATCTTTCCGTATTCTCAAAGCCCAAAAGAAAGTAGATGTTATTATGAGAGAATGCAATGAGAAAATAGAAACATAACATTAAGACATAGATACCTTGAAACAGTACTTCAGCACCCAGGAGACATTCCCTTTACTGAACAAGTCTTAGTCAAATCTGTGGAAAAAGACAGCTGTGACTCAGGTGAGATAGGGTGTACAAAACAACAACCAAAAATATAGGATTTAGAGTCAAGAGACTTGGGATTTGAATCACAGCCATTGTCTGGAAGTCATGTGACATTGAAGAGGTTACTCAACCTGCCTACATGCATTTTTCGCATTTCTATAAGAGATGGTTAAAGTAAAAAAATTTAAGTGATTTTTAAAATTAAACAAAGGGTCTGCTTTAAAATATAGGTCTTATTATTATTCAGGTATAGCAAGGAAAATAGATTGGTAGATAATTATCACTGAAAAGATATCTTGTTAAGAGTTTTCCCCACCTGGGAAAAGATTTTATGAAGAAGACCCCCTAGGCAATTCCTGTAATACCAAAAATAAACATATGGGAAATGATTGAGCTAAAAAAAGCTTCTGCACAGCTAAGAATACAACAACTAAAGCAAACAGACAGCTTTTCAGAATGAGAGAAGATGTTTGCATGTTACAAATCTGGCAAAGGGCTGATAACTAGAATCTACAAAGAACTCAAATTAATCAACAAGAGCAAACAACTCCATTTATAAGTAGACAAGAAACTTGAACAGAAACTTCTTTGAAGATGACAGACGAATAGCCAACACATACATGATAAAATGCTCATTGTCCCTGATTATCAGAAACATGCAAATCAGAACCACTCTCTGATATCACCTAACCCCAGTGAGAATAGCCCACATTACAAAATCCTGAAACTGCAGATGCTGGCATGGATGTGGAAAGAAGGGAACATTTTTGTACTGCTAGTGTAATTGCAAACCAATACAATCTCTACGGAAAAAGTATGGAAATTCTCAAAGCACTAAAACTTGACCTTCCGTTTGATCCCACAATCCTGTTACCTAGAAGAACAAAAAATCATTTTACCACCAGGACATTTGCAGAATGTGTATTGCAGTTTAATTCACAATTGCCAAGACATGGAAGCAACCCAAGTGCCATCAACCCATGAATGGATTAACAAACTGTGGTATACATATGCCAAGGAGTACTACTCAGCTGTAAGGAAAGGAGGAGACTTCACATCTTTTGTGTTTACCTGGATGGAGTTGAAACACATTCTTCTTAGTAAAGCATTGCAAGAATGCAAAAACAAGTATCCAGTGTACTCAATACTAATATGAAACCAATATATAAACAACCACATGCCCACAGGAAAGGAAAACATAAGTATGGCCTAGCGAGGAGAGGCAAGAGGAGAGAGAGGGAAAGGGTGAGGAAGGAGGATGATTGGCAGGTTCTCACCTCATGTGCACGATGTGAGGGTGTTCAGCACAGCCCCCTGGGTGAAAGGCTCAACTACACTGTTACCTTAGAAATAAAAACAATATAAGCTGAACATTTGTATCCTCATATTAATCTGAAATTTTAAAAAAGAAAGAAAAGACAACTTATTCCACTCACAGATGTCACAAGGATGGAGCAGCCAGGCCATAAGGGCCCACAAGGGAAAGGAAGATAGTGCCAGGCTCAGTCAGGAAGCAGAGGAAGTGAGGAGAAAAGGTGCCAAGAGATTTTATTCTGGTTTCCCCAGGAAGGGACAAGCAAGGCAGGGCGTGATCAGTTTAGGATTGGCCATTTTCAGTAATTTGGCAGAGCTCTGGGGCATAGGGCTTGTTCCTGTGTGTCTGATACCTGGTCCTGATTAGGGCAGAGGAACCGGGTCTTTGCATGTAGGAGCAATGTAAAGGAAGTGATCGGGTAACTGTGCTCTGGATTGGTTGATTTGCATATGAAAAACCTGCTCCCAGTTGAGCCATTGACTATGTCTGGTAAGTCTCTATCCCTGGGAGAGGCAGTGTCTCCAGGAGTAGCAGGGTCCCATATATTTCTCCTATAAAAGAAACACATGGTAAATACAGGGTCTATCTCATGCAGACCCAAAATAAACGATGGCCATGATCATGACAATAATGATAATATAAAGATAGATTTGCATGATGCCTATTCTCAAAAATATCACAGTCTTTTCTGGGTATACAAAAAATGAACACAAACTTAAGGTAATGTAATAAATACTAGAGTGGTGTAATATACAGCTGAGAAAGAGGGAGAGATAGACTTAACGTTGGTGAAGGGCGTTTAAGGGAAGGATGCGTGAAGATAATGATATGAATTGGTCCCTAGAGAATGAGAAGTTAACCTAATGAAGGAAATTGGTGTTCAGGGTGAAGAAAGACACTGCAGAAAGAGAGAATAATGTGTAATGATAAGGGGGCGTCAGTGTATATAATGTGAGGAGTGGCCTGCAATTCGCTATGGCTCAAAGAGAGTTTTGCAATTAAAATAATGCTATCATTGACAAAGACGAGGAAACCGCAGAGGAAAACAGATAACACTTACCAAGTACTTTCAGCCAAGCATTACGTTGACCCTTGATTTATACGATCTCATTTAATCCTTACAAAATTCTTTTTTTTCTTCTCTTTTTTCTTTTCTTTTCCCCCCCTGAGACTGAGTTTCACTCAGGGTAGAGTGTCTGTGGTGTCACAAATCATAGCAGCCTCAAAGTCTTGGCCTCCAGCTATCTTTTTGCCTCAGCCTTCTGAGTAGCTGGAGCAACAGGTGCCTGCCACAACTCCTGGCTAGTTTTTCTATTTTAGTAGAGACAGAGTCTTGCTCTTGCTCAGGCTGGAACTCCTGAGTTCAAGCAATCTACCCACACTCAGTCTCCCAGAGTGCTAGGATACAGGTGTGAGCCACCACGTACACTCCTGACAAAAATCTTAATAAAGGGAGTAATTTTGGTATCTTACTACCCAGGAAAGGAAACTGTCCTTCAACATGGTTAGTGTTCTGAGAGAGCAACAGGGACAGATACAAGATATTTTGAGGCTAAGCTCAGAAATCAGACAGCTATTTCTGAGATATTATAATGGTTTAAGAAAAATCACAAAGTCCACCCAAATTCAAAGGATGGAGAATGAAACCCCATCTCAATGAAAGTTACTGCAAAGAACTTGTTTTTTTCGTTACTTGCCACATTAATGAGTACATCATCTATACTCATTCACTGAGTATAACAGAAAAATCATATAGCCAACTTCTCTAGAATCCCTAAAGAGATGAAGAAATATCTTAAGCTACTCACCACTTAGAAGATTATATTTATTCCATTTTACAGGGATCTGCCTAATGGATAGAACACCTCAGCTTTCATATTTGATCATTGTGACAAAATTATGATGTTAGTAGTATTAACTTATTTTATAAAATAAGACAAAAGAAATTCAAATAGATTTGGCATCTGTCTTGAAGCTGCACAGCAATTAAGTGGTTGAGCCATGACTGAAAATTCAATTTACTAAGAATTGTTGTCTCTATTTTTACCACCACCTTCCTTCATAGCCTGGTACAACAGGAAGCAGGTTAAAGGAAGGTATTTGAGAAAGTTCATAGTGGAGCTATATTCTTTGACAGCAGGAAATTTGGGTCTATAATCCAGGAGAGAGTTTTGTGACATATATGTCCATTTTATCATTGTCAACATGATAGAAATGTTTAAATTCAGGACTTTATAAGATACCAAGGAAGAAGTGTAAAGAGAAAGGATTCGAAAAAGAGAAGATAAGAAAGTTAAAGAGGAGTGTTGCCTGTGGCTCAAAGAAGTAGGGCGCCGGCCCCATATACCAGAGGTGGTAGGTTTAAACCCAGCCCTAGACAAAAACTGCAAAAAAAGAAAAAAAAAAAAGAAAGAAAGAAAATTAAAGGGTAGAGGAGGGGTGATTAGAGGATCTTTCCATCTTTTTTCTCTTTCTTTTATAAAAATAAAAATAAAAAAGAAGAGGAAATGAAAGAATGGAAGAGAGAGAAAAGGGCACACACAGGCTACAGCTGGTACAGCTGGGTAGGGGAGGCAGTGCCCTCCAATTACAGCAGAGAGGTAAGGCAGACGAGGAATGAGATAAAGCTGTTTAACTTTAGGTGTTTTTTAGAGGAGTGTTTATAGGTCTCTTTTCAGCATTTAAACTCTTGAGTCTCTGGATTGTAGGACATGATATAAAATTTGAATCATTTCTAGACTTAAGTTCAGAAGAATTAAAAAAGGAATAATGAAAGAACCTCTGTTATTAGATGTAAAAGATTTTTATACCTGCTTCTCCACTGGAGCCATTCTTTCTTTGTTTTTTTTTTTTTTTTTTTTTTTTTTGCCTCTTTAAAGACTGCTTTCCACTTTAATCCTCAAATGATGATTTGGGTGAGAAAAGAATTGCTGGTAATTAGGCGATAATTATAACCTAGCTGAAGGTCACTATTAGGAGTTCTCACATGAGAAAGAAGAGCTCCTCATTTCATAGTTTTCAGCATGCTTTATCACCTTTTTTTTTTCTTTCTGGCCTATAGACCCTAACATGCAACCTTAGAGCAAGGACTTTGCTTGACTCAATGTACAGCATGGGGCAAGCCAGCAGTCAATGTGCTGATGAAATGTTTAAGAACAAACAAGATTCGTATGAACATTCCTTGGTGGTTAATATATATTATACCTACGAAGACTGAATTTGTTAAACTAGGCAGGCACTATAGTCTCCCAGCGTGCTCCTTCTGTGAGCGAGACAGGTGCAGATTGAGGGAGGGAAGGTGTAACCCCTGTGAATCTCAGGAACACTAATACTATCAAATTCAAAGAAGCAGTTCCAAGGAAACAGGGAATTAAGGACCCTTCTATCTTCGTTGTCATTACTGACAAACTGCTAAAGGGCATCCAATTCCTAGTGCAAAGCAACCTCCTAAGTTTCCCTTGGTCTTTATTGTTCATTTCTTTATTCCTCAAGGCATAACTGTTGGAAAAAAGCTCTCTCTCTCTCTCTCTTTACTCCTGCTGCCCACCTGCAAATTCTCTCTAGCACTTGAACAGGTAGGCCTGTTTTTTTCCTTCCTCCAAAAGTCATGTATCCTCAAAGGTGGCCTGAGGGAGAAGGGCTTGCTATGCTCTGTCCTCTATGTCTGCTGCCTACTGTGAACATTTGTTCTTTCTTTATAGCCTGTTATCTTAGAAAGTAAACAAAGAGTTTATAGGACAATGGAAGAATAAACTATGAGAAACTGGTGATAGGTCAAGAAAAATGAGATTATTGATGGCCATAGTAAGAACAGTTTTAGTGGGGCAGTAAAGAAGGTTTGAAAGGAATGTGTTTAAAAGAATGAAAAGCAAAAACTTGATAGGCCAAGAAAACATTTTTCTAAAGTTTTGCTATAAAATCCCCCAGAAAAATGGAGATTTCATTACGAAAACATCATAGATCGTACTTACACAAACTTAGATTATATGTATATGTGTGTCTATACAGGGTGGACATAAAGTGCATGTGCAATTTACTATGTTAAACTATTTTAAATTGCTCACAGACTTTATGCCCAGCCTGTGTATGTACGTGTGTGTGTGTGTGTATTGAAAATAATTATGCTGAGTGAGGGAAATTAAAAGAAAGAAAATAAAGTGCCTACTATATGATGATTCCATCTATTTAAAAATATAGAAAAAAAGTAACCTAAAGTGAAGAAAATTAGATTGATTTTTGCTGGTAAGCAGGAAGAGATAAATAGGGGTGAGAATGAGATATTGCTAAAGGGCACAAATAAACTTTGGCTGGTACTGGATACATTCATTATCTTTTTTTTTTTTTTTAATTGTTGGGGATTCATTGAGGGTACAAGAAACCAGTTTGCACTGACTGCATTTGTTAGATAAAGTCCCTCTTACAATCGTGTTTTTCCCCGCAAAGGTGTGGCACACACCAAGACCACACCCCCTTGCTCCTTCCCTCTCTCTGCTCTTCCTTTCCTCACCCCTCCCTCATTCTTTCTCTCTCTGCTCTCCCCTTCCCTCACCCCCACCGTGTCATTGTCATTAGTTGTCCTCATATCGAAATTGAGTACATGGGATTCATGCTTCTCCATTCTTATGATGCTTTACTAAGAATAATGTGTTCCACTTTCATCCAGGTTAATACAAAGGCTGTAAAGTCCCCATTTTTTTTTAATGGCTGAATAGTATTCCATAGTGTACATATACCACAGCTTGTAAATCCATTCCTTGGTTGGTGAGCATTTAGGCTGTTTTCACATTTTGACAATGTAAATTGAGCTGTAATAAACAGTCTAGTGCAAGTGTCCTTATGATAAAAGGATTTTTTTCCTTCTGGGTAGATGTCCAGTAATGGGATTGCAGGATCAAATGGGAGGTCTAGCTTGAGTTCTTTGAGGGTTTTCAATACTACTTTCCAAAAACGTTGTATTAATTTGCAGTCCCACCAGCAGTGTAAATTTCCACATCCATGCCAGCATCTGCTCAAAATCTCCAGTTTTGAGATTTTGTTATGTGGGCCATTCTCACTGGGGTTAAATGGTATCTCAGGGTGGTTTTGATTTGAATTTCTCTAATAATTAGGGATGATGAGCATTTTTTCATGTTTGTTAGCCATTCGTCTGTCTTCTTTCAAAAAGGTTCTATTCATGTCTCTTGCCCATTGATACATGGGACTGTTGGCCTTTTTCATGTGGATTAATTTGAGTTCTCTATAGATCCTAGTTATCAAGCTTTTGTCTGAGTCAAAATATGCAAATATCCTTTCCCATTGTGTAGGTTGTCTATTTGCTTTGTTTGTTGTCTCCTGAGCTGTACAGAAGCTTTTCACTTTAATTAAGTCCCATTTGTTTATTTTTGTTGTGGCAATTGCCATGGCAGTCTTCTTTATGAAGTCTTTCCCCAGGCCTATATCTTCCAGTGTTTTTCCTATGCTTTCCTTCAGGATTTTTTTTGTGTCATGCCTTAAATTTAAGTCCTTTATCCATCTTGGATCAATTTTTGTGAGTGGAGAAAGGTGAGGGTCCAGTTTCAGTCTTCTACATGTGGATATCCAGTTCTCCCAGCACCATTTATTGAATAGGGAGTCTTTTCCCCAAGGTATGTTCTTGATTAGTTTATTGAAGATTAGGTGGTTATAAGATGTTAGTATCATTTCCTGGTTTTCTATTCAATTCCAAAAGTCTATGTCTCTAATTTTGTGCCAGTATCATGCTGTCTTGACCACTATGGCTTTGTAGAACAGCCTAAAATCTGGTACAGTGATGCCCCCAGCTTTGTTTTTATTACTAAGAAC